>JBBMEF010000008.1:1282818-1295662 GCA_037832685.1 Sicyos baderoa
TAGAATCAAAAGAAAGGAAATCAGATAGGGAATAGAACATACCATACTGTATAGTCTGTGACATATCGGGAAATGAAGGTGTGAAACAGAAGAATAGAATGCTTATGAATTTTCTATAAAATACAGGGCCAAAAAGCTTAAAAATTAGTGGGATGAACTGTATATACGGTTTGACAAGGGTAAAAAACTTTAAAAAAAAGCTACGCAGGTAGGAATATACCGTACGGTCACCGGAATGGGCTAAACGAAAACCGAGCGGAATTGAGGCCAGCCAAAAATGGAGAAAACGTTCGGGAAATGGATAAGAAATGTCGGCAAAAAGAGACAAATGAAATTTTGTTTGATAAATGAGAAAATAAAATGAAATCCACAACATTAATTATCAATCATTAACGAATGAAAAGAAAAAGAAAGTTTTGTGATTGCAATTAATTGGAAAATGATTTCATATTTATTGCAATTTTGAATTTCAAATTACGCCCATTAATGCAGTAAAGGGTACGAATGAGATTTGAAAAATTGGAAATTCGAAAATTTTAAATGAAAAACTAAAATTGCAAAAAAAAAGTTATGCGAGCCTAAATATACAAATATTGTTTCAAAAGGGTCTAAATAGTAGTTCATCCTTATTTAGGAAAATATGTGAATTTTAATCAAATTTTAGAAACAAAAACAAACTTTTAGAATTTACTTTTTCTGTTTTCAAAATTTGATTTAGTTTCTACGAACATAGATAAAAATGTAGATATCCATGTAGAAGAAAACATATGGTATGGAAGTTTTATAGGTCTAAATTTCAAAAACCAAAAACTAAAAACAAAATAATTACCAAACGAAGCCTTAATTATGTATAAAAATATCTTTAAACCATTTGTGGCTTAATGATTTCATTATCAGGTGGAAATCTAATTCAATTTCATGGGTCACGAATTCGATCAGTGGAATCTATATTTGTAATCTCATACTCCAACTTATACTAAAAAAAAAATATATCTTTTAAGACCTAAAAAACAGAGAGATGAACAAATATACAATTCATTAATTTAAAAAAAAAAAAAAAAATGTTAGCACTGTCACTAGCGCCGGCTTCGCCTTCTTCATTGATCTCTTTCAGTCGATTCCCTCACATTTCTCCACCCTCTTCAATTCCTGCTGCCGGTAAGCTCTGAGATTTCAACCTCAATCATCGCTCATTGAACTTGTTATTTCAGCCATTTTTGAGTTTTTTCCCTCTTCGATTTTGCGCTGGTTTTGACGGCGAACTTGTTTGTTATCTTTTCCGCCATTGATTTGCGTCTAGGATGATGATTTGATTTTCATGTTCAATTTCAAATCGTTTTCCTACTTGTAGTAAGTAACTCCTGTCCTCTCTATCTGAAACTAGACAGATTTTCTCCGGGCGGCATCTCGGCGACTTGTTTCTGCCACGAAGACCGCACAATCGCTTTCCACAATGGCAACTGTAAGTTATATTGAGTTTGTTGTTGTTCAGTATAATCTAACTTCTGTCCCTGAGGGTTGGCGCGGTGGTCGAAGGTTAACCCCTTAAGTAGCAGACTATGATATTAATTTGTACACACCTCTCGTTTCTTTATTTCTTCGATGTCTAAGGACGACCAGGTTGTCCCGGACGGTCTAAAAAACGAGTATAATTTAACTTCTATTAGAAGGGATTTGTTTTCATGGTTTGAGTTTATGAGTTGAATTCTAGACTAAATGTGGGCGTTGTGGCGTAGGAGGAAGAAAACATGGGCAATATTAAGCGACAATTGGCGAAAATATTCGAGGTGTCCCTTAGAGCGACGGTCCCGGAGGAGACGGATGTTGAGCCTTTGGTGGCTGCTTGTACTGGAAAATTTGGCGACTACCAGTGGTATGTTATGCAAAATATGAATACCCTAGTTGTTAAAGCTAAGTGTAAATTAGATTGCTGTTGCTAAGTTGAGGTTTCTTTTTTGGCAAAGCAATAATGCGATGGGCCTTTGGTCTAAAATTAAAGGAAAAGGAAGTCAGTTTAAGGGCCCTCCTTCCGTTGGACAGGTATCTGCGGTTTACTCTTCTGCATTTTGTTTATTTACTAAGATTTCCTTAGACATTGGATCTTTAGAATCGTTTTTTATGATTATGTTAATCGAGAATCTGACCAAAGTTCTCTATTGATTTATAGGCCATCATGAAAAATCTTCCTCCATCTGAAATTATAGAATCAACTTCTGTGGCAGGCCCTGGTTTCGTGAATGTAGTAATATCTAAGAATTGGCTTGCTAAGGTAGTGTCATTTTCTTGAAAAATTTAGTTGGAATAACTCGTATCAAGTATAATAAACATGATTTATTTATTTATTGATTCTCCACTGTCTACAAAAAAGAGTTTCACTTCGTTTTAATCAGTAGACCCATCTATACATGTTTGAAGTATGCTTATTATGCATTTTCTGTTGCAGAGCATACAAAAAATGCTAATCGATGGTATTGAAACTTGGGCACCCCGGCTTCCGATTAAAAGAGCAGTAGTTGATTTCTCCTCGCCTAATATAGCAAAAGAAATGCATGTTGGCCACTTAAGATCTACTATCATTGGAGATACTCTAGCCCGAATGCTTGAATTTTCAAATGTTGACGTTCTTCGGAGAAACCATGTTGGTGATTGGGGAACACAGGTACAGCTTTAATGTTTATTCAAGGTGTTTTCATTCGAATGTGAAAATTGTATTTTTCATGAACTGCCTAAACGCTTTCATAGTGTACGTGAAAGCTGAATCTAATTTCTAGTTTGCTTCTTTTGCCCCAGTCCTTTTCTGCCCTGTACCTTCTACGTTCAAATGAGACCCCCTTAATTTTGAACTAGTACAAAGCAATGCAAATGTATAGGTTCTCCACTACGAAAAACAACTGCTTTTAAATGCCTTCAAACTTGGGTTAAATGCCATAAAGTTTGTAAGAATTTTCAAAATTGATTTTGGCCTGGGGTTTTACTCTTTGGTCAATAAACAAATTCTACAGAAAAGAAATTTATCACCAGATATTCATCTTTTGCTTCTTGTTTGCAGTTCGGTATGTTGATCGAATTCCTTTTTGAAAAATTTCCTAACTGGGAAGAAGTTACTGAAACTGCTATTGGAGATCTGCAGGTATGAGAGACATTTAGAATCTCTTTTGGTTTTTGACATTTTTACCTTTTATAGTATACTAACAAAAGTTCCTTTAATATGGTTTATAAGTCCTATATTCCTTTAATATGGTTAATAAGTCCTATACTTTTAGTTTTACATAATGGACTTTCTACTGTTAAAACTAGAGCACCTCACTTTTTATGTGATATAAATGTGCACCATGAGTTCTTACTTCCAATAAATGCCAAAAATGGATATGGAGAACTTAGCAATGTCTATCTTTCGTATCAAGAACTGACAAACTGTTATTTGGAATTTTGATTTAAATAGACATTCTATAAGGCGTCAAAGCTGAGATTCGATAGTGATCCTGAATTTAAGGAGAGGGCACAACAGGCAGTGGTTCTTCTTCAGGTGGTTTTTACTGTGGCCAATATAGATATACTCCACTCCCTTATTCAATTAAAAAAACTGTCGTGAAACCTCTTTCCAATTGTCATTTACACTTGTTAATTTTATTTTTTCCTGGAAATTTTCTACAGGACACGTATTGCATATTAAATTTTAATTGTTTTTCAAGTGTTTGCATGCTATTTTGTTCCTAAATTCTATTATTTCGAATAAATATGAAAAATAAAAAATAAAGTAACAAAAAGTAGTTGGGAGTTAACATAAAGAAGTTCAATAATCAACGCTTCTCACTAGGGTTGGTTTTCAATGATTTTTGTAATTAGATTACTCATAGTCATTAGGTCTTCTAACTAGGAATTGAGGCCCTTTTTGTCTAGTTAGGTGCCTAGCTCATTTGGCGTGGGACTTTTTTTTGTGGAAAAGTGATGAAGCCATAATTAAGGAGGTTTATTTCCTTATTATTATTTTTAATTTAACCACCCTGGGTAGCCGAGTAGTCAAATCTCAAAAGGACAATAAAAAATCAAAAAGTTGTGGATTCAATTCATGGTGGCCACCTACCTAGGAATTAACGGTTACCTTGACATCCAAATGTTGTAGTGTCTCCCGTTAGAATAGTCGAGGTGTGCGCAAGGTGGCCCGAACAACTCATGGAAAAAAAATTGATTTGTGATTGTTCGTGTAATCTTACACACCATAATTAATCTCATGGAACCTTACAATATTTCATCGTTAGAAGATAGTAGGATTTAGTATCTTTAGTAGTTGGCCACATGGGATTTAAAGTCATTCCCCAAAGTCTATTTTGCTTATCTCACTTGTTTCAATCAACATAGTGGATGGAAATTAAATATTTTATGCAACACGTTTTATGATCTGCCATTAGATTGAAATTTTAATTTTAAGGATCTAAGTTTCAAATGAGTTTTATATGTTGAAAGAGCTATAATTGAACTCCACTTGATTTTAGCCAAAAGGCCGAGTAAATTGCCCATAAACTTCTATTTTGTTTTTTGCAACTTGTAAAATTATTATTTTTTGTAATATCCGTGAATGTTCGAGCTAGTTTATTCGCACCCTGATTATTATCACGGGACAACCGCTTAACCATACTACATTTCAGTTATTAAAGAAACTTAGAAAATTAATTTCTTGTTTGTTCCCCATAAATCGAACTCATCATCTTGAACACTTAATGATTCTCAAGGCCTTTATTTGAATGCTAGGTCAACCCCATGATGGTCCAACTTGTAAACTATAGTTTAGTTTTGTTTATGGTTTCAAGGGAATAGTAATTATTTTTAATTTTCTCCTAACATCTTTTGAAATGATCTTAAATTTTGTTTTGAAGGGAGGGGAGGCTAAGTATCGTAAGGCTTGGGCACAAATATGTGAAATCAGCAGGAGTGAATTTAACAGGGTATATGAACGCCTTGGAGTTCAACTAGAGGAGAAGGTACATTTTGGATTTCCATTATACATTGTACTTAATACTTGCTTGTGTCTTTCCTCAAGTAACACTTTTCTGCGGTCTGCTTGTTTTCTTGTCAATCGAGGCGCACGTAAGCTGTCCTGTACTCTGGGATATAAAAAAACATTAGTATTTGCTTCGTGGGGATCTTTACTTGCAGATTCATAAGTCTCGCTCTTTTGATTTTAATATCGATCTGAAGTGCTCTGCCAGCGGCAGCTTATTCTCAGTTCTCATTTGGTTACGGTTTTTCCATCTGTCAGGGAGAGAGCTTTTACAACCCGTACATTCCTAATGTCATAAAAGAATTGACGGATAAGGGCTTGGTGGAGGAAAGCCAGGGTGCTCGTGTAATCTTTATTGATGGAATAAATATTCCTCTAATTGTTGTCAAGAGTGATGGTGGTTTCAATTATGCTTCAACTGATCTTACAGCCATCTGGTCAGTCTTTCTCTATCTCACCATACTTCTCTAATGGAATTATTATCACTGGTATTGAGTAACTTGAAAGTTGACTTAGTCATAATTTTTATGATTAAGCATGTCCCATCACCCGAATTTTGTGCATGTTTGGATCCTCTAATTGATTGCATGATTTTCAATTTTTTGTGGAGCTGAAAATTTTGGATTGATCAATTTTGCTTGCACTAATCAGGTACCGCCTTAATGAAGAGAAATCTGAATGGATTATATATGTCACTGATGTTGGGCAGCAGCAGCACTTTGACATGGTTTTCCGAGTATGTTTCTTGAGCAATTCCTGCTCTGACATTAATTTTTTCTTAATCCTACCATCAATTCTTGGCTTTGGTTCGAGCTTTTCTTTAGAGTTTATGGCTGGAATGAAACAAAGGATCTTCAAGGATGTCACCTTCAATTTTGATCGCCTTTTTGAAATTGTTCTTTCTAATGTCTATTTTTGGTTTTGGTGTAAACACATTTAACCTTTGAGTGTCTTCCACCTATCATTTTTCATCTCCAATTGGAGATCTTTTTTGTAACCTGTTACATCTTTCAGAATTTTTTCTGTCCAAACTTCATATATCAGTGAAAATTTTCTTAAAATCCTACCATTTTCGATGCATATATGGTTATTGTAGACTTGGTATATGATCCCCCTACACTGTAGTTAGCAATTATTAATGGATTGGTTGTTGGCTCACATTTGGTCATCATTGGTCATTGTCTTTAATTGATGAAGTGGATGCTTAAATTGTCAGTAATTATGAGTATTTGTTTCAGGCTAGTAAACGTGCTGGCTGGCTTCCACTTGAGGATAATAAGTATCCCAAAACAACCCATGTCGGTTTTGGTTTGGTTCTTGGTGAAGATGGCAAGCGTTTTCGAACTCGAAATACTGAAGTTGTTCGTTTAGTTGATTTGCTTGACGAAGCCAAGAACCGCAGTAAAGCTGCACTTATCGAGAGGGGTAATAATAATAATGATTATAAAGAACTGTGTTTTGTTTCATTGGAAATAATTGTGCAGCTTGTTGCTTTAACCTTGTAAGATTCAGTGAAAGTGAATTTGTTCTTTTTTTTTTCTCTATTAGAGACTCAGAAACATTGTACAGGCGTTTCCACATATTTTACTGTGTAATTTGGTTTTTGTTATTTCATTAGAGAAAGCTGCAGAATGGACTGAGGAAGAACTTGAACAAATTGCTGAAGCTGTTGGTTATGGTGCTGTTAAGTAAGTTACCTTTACATTTTTATGTCTCTTGCATGAATCATAGAGGATATCTTTGATGTGCCTTTCAATTAAAAGCTTTAATAAGTACACTGGTAATTGTTAGTTGTTACCACTGGAAATGATTATTGTTAACGAATTGAAATTGTTTCTGTTGAGTGGCTACTACAATTTAGTTGATTTAATTAATGCTACCTGAACAGCTGCACCCTCTTGAACTAAGAATCTATGCAGCTTAGAATTTTATAGAATCTTCTAATTTATGAATTTGAATTATGAAGGCCCCGTTTGATAACCATTTTATTTATTGTTTTTGGTTTTTCAAATTTAAGCCTATTATCTCTCAAATTTCCTACAATGTGCCCCATACTTCCTACCATTTATCCATTTTTCTTTAAGAAAGTAGGAGAATACTAACCAACTTTTAAAAACAAAAACAAACTTTGGGAAGCTACTTTTTTTTTGTTTTTAAAAGTTGGTTGGTCTCCCCCTACTTTCTTAAGGAAAGATGTATACATGGTAGAAAGATGAAACAAATTGTATGAAATTTGGGAGAAAATAGGTTTAAATTTGAAAAACAAAAAACAAGAAACCAAATGGTTATCAAACGGGGCCAAAATGTTTGAAACCGTACCCGGATGATTCAGTTTCAGGAGTATAGTTGTGGTCTTTGGCTGAACTAGAAGAATGATTTTAGCATTATTACAATCAGCTTTCCAACATTTATGTTCTCAAATTGTCTTGGCAGATATGCTGATCTCAAGAACAACAGGTTGACCAACTATACGTTCAATTTTGATCAGATGCTTAACGATAAGGTAGATTTTCTCATCTGGTTCTAGACATGACGCATAATATAAAGAAAATCCAGTCAACGAGCTAATGCAGTGTTATAAACATTCTCCTTAATTACAACCTAAATTTTGTGATGACCAGGGCAACACTGCTGTGTATTTGCTGTATGCCCATGCTCGTATCTGTTCAATCATCCGAAAATCTGGTAAAAACATAGAGGAGTTGAAAAAGGTACTTTCAAATTCCACAAGTTCTTCTCAAGCCCTCAGTTGGACTAGAGCAGCACTCTTGTATTTATTTCTAAATTTAGTCTACTGTTATATGATAGACGGGAACAATTGTGTTGGCGCACGAGGACGAGCGCGTATTGGGGCTTCATTTGTTACAATTTTCCGAGGTAAAGAAAACATACATTTGAACAGTGTAACTGTGCCCTTGCGTCTCAGACTCTCATATGTCGTTCTAATTACTTTTCCTCTACTCTAGGTTGTGGAGGAAGCTTGCACCAATCTGTTGCCGAATGTGTTGTGTGAATACCTATACAACTTATCCGAAATATTTACGAAAAAATTCTATTCCAATTGCCAGGTACAGCCGACTTCCTGAGATCAATATCTCATTGGATAATTTCTTAAATCACTAGCTCGTTGGTAAAAAGCATATTGGCAGCTAATTATTCCTTGGCTTAGTTACCAACTCATTACCTTCCATGTCCCAAGGGACAGCCCAACGATTGAGACTAAAGACTCCAAGACATTGTTTGAGAGATCCTTGGTTCGAGGCCGCTGAAAAGTGCTTAAACTAGAAATACCCTTTAAAGTATCCCGGTGCCACAGCTTAGGGACGGGTTAGTGGTGCTCTGGGTATAGGGGAGCGAATCTTCGGTTTCCCGGTTTTCAAAAAAAGAAAGAAAACTCATTACCTTCAATAACCTAGAATTTAGAGTTCTCTTTCTTCATTCTGTTTGTTTATGTTGGAGATATTATCCCATACAATCCAATATGATATCAGAATTGTATGTGAGTTATTGATCTCTTAAATTCCAATCCGACCCAAGCGGGTAATAATCTAAGTAGGTGATTTTGGACCCCACGGGCGTAAGCTTTAATACTTTTATGTTATTTGCATCATTCAGGATTGTTTCTAATCTTTTCCCATCCCAACGGAATTAGCTGTAAAAAGGGTCTCTAATGTTTGATGGGTTGAAATTGGCAGGTGGTAGGGTCGGGTGAAGAAACCAGCAGGCTGTTGCTTTGTGAAGCAACAGGCACAGTGATGAGGAAATGCTTCCACCTCCTTGGAATAGTACCTGTTTACAAAATATAACCTAACCTCTCCAGAAACACTGCAATTTTCAGATTTCCCTCCCTTCATTATCCTTCACTAATTTATATGCTCTACATTAGAGTTGCGCCTGAGCTAGGAACAAAAAAAAAAAAAAAAAACATTGTATTTTTTTTAATGTGGTTTAAGCTTATACTAAAGCTTTGGCCTTTATTAATATTCTATTGAAATATTTAGGTAATATTTAGTTTTAGGAGTAATATTGAGGAGTTATATTGAGTAGTTAAAAATTGAAAGTTGTGTCTAAAAACTCATTTGGATGTAGTTTTTATGTAGAGGAGTTAGAGTCAAAAACTTGTTTGAATGTAAATTTAAAATGAGTAATTTTTAATAGTTAAAAAAGAAATGATTAAAAATGAATTATTTTGATTGATTTGAAAGGAATGATTAAAAGTGAGTGATTAAAAATGATTGAGTAGTTATAAATGAATGATTAAAAATGAATGGTTAGAAATGAGAGTTATTTCTAATATGTCAAATAAACAGCCCCTTCGTGCTCTACTCATTTATTACTTTTCGTGTAATTTGCCAAACCTGATAAGTGAAAGATTTAATCTAGAGTCATACGGTATATCATGTGATAATAATGAAAGTAAGTGTAAAGTGAAGTGACTTAGATCATAATGAACTATGATAGTTAAGATTAATCTTTATCCTTGTAGAGTCAAAAGATATATTATGTGATAATAATAAAAGTGAGTGCAAACTGACTTGGAAAATAATGAAATGGAGTGCAAACTACAATTACGGATAAAAAAAGATCACATATGAATAACATTGAAAGGATTCTATAATTTATAATTTATGAATACAATTGAAGGTTAAAATATCATCTATGTCACAAAAATCTAAAAAAATAAATTAAAAATTAAAAAGGGGGAAATAGATGACCTTGAAAATTTACAAGTTCAATCATTGCCCATTCACAGAGACTGCAGATCTAGAACTACAAAACAAAGTACTTTTCCCTCTTGATCTTGAAGCTTTCTTGGCTATGGTGGCTCTTGGAACTATGGATTTATGGCCATCAAAACTCTTGCAAGATTTGAACTTTTTCCTAATTGGAGACACCCTCTTAGCCAAATCTTCTAATCCTTCTACACTTGCTAGAGATGTAAAAGATTTTGATTTCCCATCATAATATTTAGACAACCCTCTCCTGTAATTAAAATACCCATTAGTCATGTTCATCAATCATAATTTCATTCAAAAAGTATATACCAAAATAAAGATGATTAAAATGGTTTAATTTTGTTTAGTTTATCACATTGCTTACTTTATTGGAAGATGAGCCATTAACTCTGATAGCTCATAAAGAGGTCCATTTGAAGATGAAGAAGATGATGATGAAGAATTTGAAATTGGAGAAAGTGCATCATCATCCATGTCCAAAGAAGAAGAAGATGCTTCAGAATTTATAGAAGACTCCATTGAATTAGCTTCATAATCTTCCATGATAGCTCTGCAACAACCATTATGTGCTTCATCAACATGAAGAGGCTGAAATTTTTGCAATTTTCCCATTTGGAATCAATCTAAAAAGAACAAGAAGAACAAGATGGGTATTGAGAAAATGGCTAATTCTTGCTATATATGGAGGAAAAAAGAAGAAAGGAATGAACTTTTTTAGTTGTTAGTGATAAAACTTTGGAATGGAATACAATCTTCTTTAACTGTATGTGTTTATGAGTGCTATTTATACATGTGGAAAGCATAGCTTATATTTAATTTATGATTTCTTTTGGTCCCATTATGGGATAGAGTTGGATAATATTCCCCCCTTTTCCTCTTTATTTATTTTTTTGTTTGTTGTTTTATCCCTAAATCCTTTATCATCAAATAATAAGATAAATTCAGTATAAAAAATATATGGGGTCTGAATTTATTTGCTTTTCCCATATTACTAGGAAAGAAGATAAGATCTAAGGTTGGAAGACATATCCACAAGTCATTGAATTATTCCCATTTTTTCTCTCTC
Organism: Sicyos baderoa; assembly: GCA_037832685.1. Classification (NCBI taxonomy): domain Eukaryota; kingdom Viridiplantae; phylum Streptophyta; class Magnoliopsida; order Cucurbitales; family Cucurbitaceae; genus Sicyos; species Sicyos baderoa. The sequence continues at coordinate 1,293,620 of JBBMEF010000008.1, forward strand.
TTCTCTTTTATCATTTTCTAATATATGTGAGATTGATGATTGAAATTTGAGGTCAACATCTAGGTTACTTTTGCTCCATAAAGTCATGACATTATTCCATACTTTTATGTTCATGTATCATCAACCTTCCATTGAGGAAGGATTAATTAAAGATGTAAAATAATAACAATTAAAGAAAGAATATAGCCCACTCTTTTTTAATATAGAACTCTTTTTAAGATGCCTCTTGTATCTACAAAGATTTTCTTTTCTCCATCTTCATGCAAAAGTGATGTAAAAGGATGATAATAACAAAAAGTTTCTTTGTTGCACAAAACTACTATATATATATATATATATAAAAATATATATATATATCATTTTATATTCCTGTAATATGTCTAATTAATTTTTTTGTTTTTTTAATAGATCAGTGATGTTTTGAGTTTTTTTTTTCTTTCGAAAAGAGAGTGTTGTACGTTTAAAAAAAATGTTATTTTAAACAACAAAAAGGTCCAACACATGTTTTTGTAAGTCAATCACATAAATCATTAAAAACATGTTCTGTAAGCAGCTTACCTATTTGATATATATGTTCGACTGAATAATTTTATTTTATTTAAATTGTTAGAAGATTTTACCAAAACTTAACCCTCCATTGTATAGATCATATAGATCCATTTTAAAATGTGGTTAATATTTATTGTGATTCAAAGAATTTGGTCATATTTTTTTTATCGAAAAAGTAATTGCACAAGTGAATAAATAATTTGGTCATATTATCCTCGTAAATATAAAAAATTAAGCTATGAAACGGAGATAATTTTTCTTTTTCTTTTTTGAAAATTTTAACTTTGCCCTCACATTGAAAATATGCCACCTTTTTAAAATAATGAATTATTCTCATTAATATTTAGTTGTTTTATTGAATGTCACCCTTTCTAATATAGAATAAAATCAACTCAATATTTTGTATACATTTTTCAATCTAAATTGAATAAGATTTAAGTGAAAGAAATCAATATTTAAATAAATAATTATTATGAATTGAACTTATCACCTTAATTACTTCAAAAAAATTTCTAACCACCACTCTACGATGGAAATATATATTTCTCTTCTTCCTAATTAAATTTTTCATTATTAATTGATTTTGTGAATACATTTTTTTTATTTTGATATTTTTATATTTTTTTAAATTATCTAATATTATTTTTTATGAGTGATTGTTTTTTTAAGTCAATATGAACAGTTGCTCATTAATATATACCTAATGACTAAGAGGTCATGAAGTTCGAATTTCTCTACTCCCAATTACTATAACCTCAAAAAAAATCTTTTTTTAAAGATAATTCTTAACCAACAAATTTATATAATCATTCTTCAAAACAGTGATTATATTTCCCTCTAAAAATCAACTTTCTCCTCTAGAAGAGAAAGACATCTTCCAACAAAAAAGAGTATTATAAATTTTTTGCTTGGTTAAAACGTCAATCCTCTATTATGTTTTGATACAATTTTTTATAATGTAGTGAAATGAAGTTTCCATTTTTAAATTAAAAAAGAAAAAAAAAAGTCACTCCATCTTGAGACATATTAGAATGAAATTAAATGTTCACACAGTCCCTAAAGAGGAGATCCAACTCTTTAATATGGAGAATAATATTGTGTTTCTATATTTATCCACATTCAATTTGATCTCTTTCAAAAAAAAAAAAAAAAAAAAAAAGGTTTCCTTTTGTTTTTATTAAAAAAGATGAAAAGGATCGAAATCATTACGTTTAGCATTTCTAGGAAAGGAATTCAAATCCAACAATTTAAAGAATAATATACTATTTAGTGCACGAAACATTTTGGGCATGTTTGGCTGTGAGAGGATGAGTTTGATTGGATTGGATTGGGAAGAGAAGAGAAAATAAATGAAATAAGTTTATGTTTGAGAGGAAGAAAAGAAAAGATAAAATTATATTTGATGTGATGGAAAGAAAATGATTGAAGTTTTTATTTAAATATAAAAATGAATATTTAATAATTTTTTAATAATAAAGTTAGGTTTGATGTGAT
>JBBMEF010000008.1:1295762-1321979 GCA_037832685.1 Sicyos baderoa
AAAAAGATTTTAATTTTAAATGACTAAAAGATCTTAGAGTTTGTTGGATAGGTGGTTACATAATATTTATGTATTTTTTCTAATTAATGGGAAAATGTAGGGTTATAATGGTAAAATCTATTTTCTATAACTAATAATTTTAATTCAAAATTAGAATGTAGACATAAATTTAAAGTCTAATAAAAAGTAGACATTTCTTTAATTAGTTTCTCAGATGTAGCAATTTTCCTAGTTTTCCCTAGATATTTATTATCTTCCATTACATTCTTCTTGCTCAAATATTTTTAAAAGTCTTACCGAGGATCAATAACACAATTGGTTATCTTATTTGATGTTAATTCATTTGAACTTCATAATTACAAATTTGAACTCGAAAATTGATATTTTGCTCTCATATTATTTGAGAGCAGTTATATCCTTTAGGTAGAGTTTATATTATTACTTTTTCTTACTTTAACAAAAACTAAAATGTTGATTTCAACTCGTAAATTTTTAATTGTAAATACATTTATAATAAGCTAAGATTATTTATATAAAAAATAAAAAAAGAAAAAAAGGAAAATTTATAGTAGATAATAAGTAATAGAACCTATATTTTACTTATAGCATCTTTATTTAATTGTGTTTAATATGTACATCTTAATTGGAGTCCATCAATTTTGTAGACTTAATCAAGAATCCAGCCATCCATTTAATTGGTTGAATCAATTTTTAACGTATTTGAATTTTTTTTCTAAAATTTTGATGTTCATATAATTTTTGTTGTTGTTATTATTTATTATTATTATTATTATTATATTTTTGTTTGAGAAATCTCGAAATATTTATGTGAATAAGCAGTCGCAAAGTGTTTTTTTCAATACTTAATAAGAAGTTTTAAGATAATAGAGAAAGGATAAGAAGAGAGGGAGAAGTTTGGCACAGCTCACGATGCCATTCTGATTTCTAATAAATTCCACGCTGTCCTCAATCTTTGTTCTTATCCATAATGTCAGTGAAGTTCGGCCCACCAGGCCCATTCTTATCTAATGGCCTCTGAGGGCCGGCCCGTTTACAATCTCACTTGGGCTGTTGGAAATTAAAACTAATAATAGAAACAAATCAGGCCCAGTTTCTTTGGTGTGGAAATTCATGGAATAAAATTAATTATTTTGTTAATCGAGTATAATTCAACGAATAAAAGTACCTATTATCGTATTACGAAAATTCAGCTATACCTCACATTATTATTATTACTTTTTTTTTTTTTTTTTTTATATCAAGAACGATACATTAAAATTAATAATAGAAAGACATGCAAGCATACTCCCAACAAAATAGGAGTACAAATAAATATAAAAAAAATTAGTCCACACCCAGACAAAAAATGACTACTATAAGAAGAATCAAAATTTAAAAAAAAATCAAGGAGAATGAAGTGAGCTCCTTAACCGTAGAGAAGTGGACACCTTCGTAAGTAAAAAACCTTCAATCCTATAGTTGGAAAATATTTATCAAACAACTCTTATTCGCAAAAGACGAAAACCAACTCTAACTTCAAGGACTTGCATACAAGTTTTTAAAACTTGCATACACTTAGCTCCAAATGTGCCTTTATTAAAAAAACTTCAAAAAGGGAAATGGAAGTGTACCCACTTCTTTAATACGACGGAGTGCCCAAAAATTCTCTCTTCCTCTAGCCCTTCCGACAAAAAAGCTTATTGTGAATGGCGTCCCTGAGTGTCAGGGAACGCTACTTCAGATATTATTGTATCATCGACCTAAAAACTAACATGCTGGAAAACACTAACCAACATCTTTAAATTGCTCCTTAAAGGCCATAAGTTCATGCTTCCACAAATTTTGCAACGTAACATGCTGGAAAACACTAACCAACATCATCTCCTTCAAAACAAATGGATGAAAGGGACACACCATTGGAAAATTTTCACCCACAGTTACAGTTTATACTAAAGAAACTAATGTTTTCACAATTCGTATACAACTTTCTTTAAAAAGTTTCCATTCATACAAGCATTAAGTTATTAATTTAATATATGTTTTTTAATATATGTGACTGTCCGGGCAAATTTGCACGTACCTTAACTAATATCATGAGGCATACCGACTCTATAACGTTTGGATACCAAGAAAATTCATAGGAAATTAATTTCTAAATAGATGACCACTATGGAGTTTGAACCCATCACCTTATGCACCCCAAATCCCTTTTGACCAATTTAATGTATGTATAGAGTGATGTCCATTGCTTAATAGTCATTATGACATTTTTATTTAAATAGTGAAACCTACTTCATAAAGGAGTCTTTCCTATCTAGTTTAGTTTGGCACCACCATGCCCTAAAACCATACATCTAAGCCTCATTTGATTGATTTTTTGTTTTTGAAATTTAAGTCTATTCTTATTCAAACTTTCTACAATGTGTTAAATATTTCCTACAAATGTATCTATTTTTCGATAAGAAAATATGTGAATGTTAACCAATTTTAAAAATTTAGCAGAGTAAGTATAATAAAAATCTGCCTAACTTATACATTCTTAAACGCTCGGATAGAGCACTTCCCTACCCTTTCCAATAGGGATGTTCAATGATTTTTTTTCTTTTTTTAATTAAAAAAAAACATATTCATTATATAATTTTTTTTGATAAATTCTTAAAAATTAATTTTGAATATTTTAAACAATTTTTGGATATACATTAAATTTAAGTTAATTTTGTAATAAGTCAACAATAAATCTAATGAATACTAATATTTTATAAAGTCCTTTAACCAAATAGAGAGACCTAACCAATAAATGTGGATTAAAATGTCGATGGGTTTGAGTGAGTGAAATCAATTTTGGGAGACTAATGAACACCCGTGCTCAGGAGCAACCTTAAAAATGAAATTTAAGGTCCCGTTTGATAATCATTTGGTTTCTTGTTTTTGGTTTTTCAAATTTAAGCTCATTCTCTCTCAAATTTCCTACAATGTGCTTCATCCTTCCTACTATTTATCCTTAAGAAAGTAGAAAAATACTAACCCACTTTTAAAAACAAAAACAAACTTTGGGAAGCTACTTTTTTTTGTTTTTAAAGTTGGTTGATCTTTCCCTACTTTTTTAAGAAGAAATATGTATACATGGTAGAAATGATGAAATAAATTGTAGGAAATTTGAGAGAAAATAAGCTTAAATTTGAAAAACCAAAAACAAAGAAATCAAATGATTATCCAAGGAGGCCTAAAATGGTTGAAAATGAAAACAAAAAAGGAAACAGACATGCTTGGCACCGGAATCGAGATTTCAAATTAAACAAGGTATAATAGTCTGGTCTGAAGTCCGGTCCTTTTGCTGACACAGTTCTTCCCCTGAGCCCGAGATTTCACATTATACAAAATTTAAGCTAATTTTGGTATGTTTGTAACCTTAAGCCACGATCTCGAGCTCTGTAATCCTCACAAAGATTGGCTTTTTACAAAGCAAAAGGAGCCGTTGCGGCTCTAAATTACAAGACCCTTAAAAACCCCTCATTCCCATTTCCCTCTTAACAAACGCCAGAGGGAAAATGGGGAAAAGGGTTGGATTCAATCTCTGTTTTCATGGGGTTTCACTGTTGCTGCTGCTTTTGGGTTTGTAACTCTCTGTTTCTTCTTCTTCTTCTTCTTCTTCTTCTTCTTCTTCTTCTTCTTCTTGTTAGATAAGATTCAGTGTTCTTGTCTGTCTGGTTGTGTACTTGTTGGATCTTCCATTTCATTCACATTGCTGCTAATTTCTATATCTACTTTGTTTTTTCTTTTGTTTCTTTGAGTTCTCTACTGTAGTGTTTGGGTTCCATTTCTTTTTGTCAATTTGGTAGCTTTGTGTTCCTGCTGAGATCAATGCAAATCAGCTTTTACACCCTTTAGGATAGGAAGGCCTTAGGTTTTAACTTGCAAGTTCTTCTTAGCTGGCAGATGTTGCATAAATAGGAAGTTTGCCTTTTTCATTTTTGTTTTCTAAGGAATTGTCTTCTTTAGCCAAACTGAACTAAAGCTAAGATATTTGTTTGATTTGATGAATAACAATCATAGAATAGAGTATAAGCTGTGGAGCTCACTGTAAGTGCATTGCAAGATAACTTGTCTTTCAGCTTTATCGGAGGAGCGAAATAAAGAATGAGCCATCATACTAACTAAAAGACGATGAGATCAATCCATGATGGTTAACTAGCTAGTAAATAACTTCCTAGGAGTTTCCTTGACATTGTTGTAGGTAGTCGGAATGCAATGCATGTAAGCTGGTCCGGTCACTTGTGATATACAAAAGAAAATAGTAATAAAGAAAGAAAGAATGAACCCTTTTTGTTGGATCCACCATTGTCTTCTTTTTCATTTTTGAAAGTTGAAATAAGGTTGTACATTTCCTGCAGGCTATTGCCATGGAAGTAATGTTGGAATTTGCTATGGAAGAAACGCAGATGACATTCCAACACCTAACAAAGTGGCTCAGCTGGTCAAACTTCACAACATCAAATATCTTAGAATTTATGATTCAAATATTCAGGTTCTCAAGGCCTTTGCCAATACCGGTGTCGAACTTATGATTGGGATTCCGAATTCAGATTTGCTGCCATTCGCTCAGTTTCAGACTAATGTTGACACTTGGTTGAAGAACAGCATTCTTCCTTACTATCCAGCTGCAAAAATAACATACATTACGGTCGGCGCCGAGGTCACCGAGAGCCCTAAGAATGTGTCTGCCTTGGTGGTGCCTGCCATGAATAATGTACTCACTGGTCTCAAAAAGGTGGGTTTGCACAAGAAGATTAAAGTTTCTAGCACTCATTCTCTTGGAGTTTTGTCTCGGTCGTTTCCTCCATCGGCTGGGGCCTTTAGCAGTGATTATGCATTTTTCCTGAAACCTTTGTTGGAGTTTCTTGCTGAGAATAAGTCTCCCTTTATGATCAATACTTATCCTTATTATGCGTATAGAGAATCCCCTAGCAATGTGTCATTGGACTATGCTCTTTTCGAGTCATCGTCCGAAGTTATCGATCCGAATACTGGTCTGCTTTACACAAACATGTTTGATGCTCAGATCGATGCTCTTTATTTTGCATTGATGGCTCTCAATTTTAGAACAATTAGAGTGATGGTCACGGAAACAGGTTGGCCATCCAAAGGGTCGCCGAAGGAGACAGCTGCGACTCCCGACAATGCTCAGACTTACAACACAAATCTTATCCGACATGTTATCAATAACACAGGGACACCTGCAAGGCCAGGAGAGGAGTTGGATGTATATATCTTCTCTTTGTTCAACGAAAACAGGAAGCCGGGGTTGGATTCCGAAAGGAACTGGGGGTTATTCTATCCAGACCAGACCAGTGTCTACAACTTGGATTTCGCAGGAAGGGGCGCAGTCGACATGACTTCACAGGCAAATACAACTGGTTCTAATGTAACTGCCTGGTGCATTGCTTCAAGCAAGGCAACTGATATGGACTTGCAAAACGCTTTGGATTGGGCTTGTAGTTCGGGCAATGTCGATTGCACAGCTATTCAGCCGAGCCAGCCTTGTTTCGAACCGGACACTCTTGTTTCCCATGCATCTTATGCATTTAATATCTATTTTCAGCAAAATGGAGCTACTGATGTTGCTTGTGGCTTTGGAGGCAATGGAGTTAGAGTTAACCAGGACCCAAGTAAGTTTAAATAAACCCAGGTTTCTCTTATTTGCTCCCCATAATGTTTGCAAGTTGTAAGTTGCAACCATATTTCCTAGCACCACATTGCTTCATATGTGAATTTCCCTGGTTTGAACACACAATATTGTTTTGTGTTAACACTCCCAAGAAGCATGAACTTGATGAAATTTGTAACAAATTTTAGATTGTAATCCAACCACTCATTTCTAATATCAACTTAGTCATAAAACCTATATAATTTGACTTTGTAACTTGATTTTGCAGGCTATGATAATTGCTTGTACGCGACTATAGGGTGAGTTTTTTTTTTCTATTGAATTGAGCAAACTTGATTTCCAAGTTAGTATATTTTGATAATCATCCTCGAGTGGCCTATGGGTCAAGAGAGTCTTAGAGTGTTAAAGAGGTTACAGTGGCTGTCTACTTAGGAATTAATTTCCTACAAGTTTCCTTGACATCTAAATGTTATACGGTCAAACGGTATATCCCGCAACATTTGTCGAGGTGTGCGCAAGCTGGCCCGAATAGTCACGAATATGAAAAAAAAAAGGTGTGTATATATTGATTTCCATTTTGTGATTTGTTCTTGGATTTCCTTTTTTTTTATGGTTTATGCAGGAAGAACAAGGCGATTTCTTCTTCCACTAATACAACAGCAATGTCCTCGACTTCGTCATCGTCTTCTTCTTCTTCGGGGATTGAAGTTTCTGTAGGTCTATTTATCTTGGCTTTCGTATCATGTTTTTCGAAATTTTCATGATGCATGTTCCGAAAAATCTAGATTTTGCAATGAAGACGGTGGCTGGGCTCTTGGCTGTGTTAGCATATTCCTTATTTTGTAATTGATTGGAAGGAATTGCAAATGTTGTAACTAGTTTTTGAATGATGAGGAAGGTATCTTAAGGAAGTCATTGTAAGACAGTTCTCTAGTCAAATTGGTAGTTGAAAATGGTATGTTTTTTTTTTGTTTTTTTGTTTTTTTTTTTGTTTTTTTTATAACCGAGATTCTCCACTCAATCTAATTTCAAACTTCGAATCTCAAAAGGAGTATTCATTGGAAACTCAAACTTTAAATCTCAAAAAGAATATACATCCGAGATCTCAAGCTTTTATTAGCAAAATTGCCTCTTGAGACGGCAAATGGTATTATTAAATAGTAATTATTATTTGTTAAGAGATCGTTATTTTAATACATCCAATTATTAAGGAAGGAATATTGGGAAAAAAATAAGTGTAGAGCTGAGATCTATTTTTTTATTAATGGATATATTTGATATTTGTGAATGTTTGGATCAACTTGTGCACAACGATAATTTTTATAAGAACTATTTCATAATTCTAAAATATGTAGAAAACTATTTGCAGTGGTCATTTATCTAAGTTGAATTTATTAAGGATTTTATATTCTTCTAATAAAGTGAATTTATCAAGGGTTGATAACACTATTGTTTTGGCCTTCTAATTAGGAGTATTACCCGAAAAACGTGTTTTCAAATGTACATTGAAAAAACAAGAAAACTGTAACAAAAACTACAAGCTAATCAAATGGAGGTCTAGGGTCTCGTTTGATAATCATTTGATTTTTGTTTTTAGTTTTTCAAATTTAAATTTATTCTTTCTCAAATTTTCCTACAATGCTCCATCCTTCCTACCATTTATCCATCTTTCTTTAAGAAAGTAAGAGAATACTAACCAAACTTGTAAAAACAAAAACATGTATACATGATAAAAATGATGAAACAAATTGTAGAAAATTTGAGAGAAAATAGGCTTAAATTTGAAAAACCAAAAACAAGAAACCAAATAATTATCAAACGGGGTCTAAACTAAACAATTTTTTCTCTTTTTCTTGATAGAAACTACTCAAGTAGTTAAAAATCTAGTCTTTTAATGCAAAGACATCAAAATTCATAATTTACTTCACTTTATCGAACCTTGTTTTGAACTTTGGAATATAACTTTTTGGAGTCAAACTTGAAAATTGGACGTTGAAATGGACGGTGTTAGTGAACAGTTGAGATTAGTGTAATAACAGAACCACAATCAATTTTAAACAAAATTAACAAAATCTCTGATATTCCTAATCAGAAAGATTGAGAATAGTTGGGATTTTATATGATTACTGAGTCCAGAAGCTGTCAAAGAGAAATTAAAGAGTCAAGAGTATCATGATTTCAACAATCCTCGCAGATCATATATTTCAAAATCGAAATGTTTTCACTGAGAAACATAAACATCTGCTTATCTTATCCTCGTGCATGAAACAAATGTAACATTCATAAACATAACCAGTTGATCAATTCGTGACCTAAATGTAACATTCGCTAAGATGGTTTTTCGAACCTAACCGAAGTCTTTGCCCCAATGTTTACTGGTCGGGTTGGCAGAGGAACAGTCTAGAATTTTCCAGTGTTAAGATGATGGAAACTGCTTTCTTACACAGAGTAGTAGTTTAGCCATTAAGCCGATAAGACCTCCCTCTGAAAGCTCCACTTGTACCCCTATCATCAGGATCTGCTGCACGTTGAATTGGCGGAGCTCCAATCCTCCACCTCGAGACTAATCTCCGTCTGTAGGAATTGTTAAGGATACGCGAATAAACCGAGACAAACAATAGGAAAAACCAAACCTATTATCAGTAAAATTGTAATGTCAATTGTCAATTGATCATACGCCAGAGTGTAAACAATATGGTGAATTATTATTTATAATTGAGGGATCATTATAACAGAAGAGATTATAATAATATCGAAGTGTAAGTTGTTATAATAGGAGTTATAATAATTTGTATTTGAACCATCATGGGGTGGCTCAATTGGTCAAAAGGGGCCTTGGGGTGCATAAGATTATGAGTTCAAACTCCATGGTGACTACCTAGGAATTAATTTCCTACGGATTTCCTTGACATCCAAATGTTGTAGGGTCAGGCGGTATATCCCGTGACATTAATCGAGGTGCGCGCAAGCTGGCCCGGACAGTCACGAATATCAAAAATAAAAAAATAAAATTGTATTTGGGGTAAAGTTGTAACAACAGAGATTTATTATAACATGGCAGGAAGTTATTATAGTCAGGAAGAGGGTTATGATAATGGGCTAACCTCAAGATAGCTCGATTTTGAACACGGGTTTGGGTTATAATAACCGGGTCAAATGCTCGACTATCGGCTTCTTACTTTAGTTGGCGGGGAAGAAGAGTGACATTTAATTTTTCTATATTCTATCTTCTTTTCCAAATAATGGAAGACCTAGGATGGGTGGGGAATCGAGCCTCTAAGCACAAAACCTAGAGGTTCTTAGTACAAGCCTTATGCTAGTTGAATTATGCTCATTTTTTGAACTTATCTTTTATCAGTTAAACAGGCAGAATAAAGGGAGCGGATATGTAATTGTAGATGTATCGTAACGATACTCTAAAATTGATAAACCAAGGAACATTTATCATTAAAAAGGCAAAAGTGAAAGGATACACCCAAACTGGAGTTGTCAACATGTTCTTTCCGCCTGCCAGAGGATGCAACACAGTCAAGAAGTAATATAAATGCCCTGCTAGGATTCCAAGTAAATCAGGTACAAGAGGTGAACCAAAAATGACATCCAGCGCAAGCATGGCCCATGGCAGATAAAATGCCTGCACAAAAAGCATTCCATTGGTGTTGCAGATATGGGAACCGAGAAACACAATCCTATGGTGAAAAAAGGTACAAGTTGTGCAAAACTTAAATTTGATGACATTGGTCATACCTTAAGAGTCACCAGACCATATATGTTGATCTGTGCATTGGGAAATTCTCTACTCCATACGTATAGAAGCATAAACACAAGTGATATCCCCAAGACTGGTGAATAGAAGATTGGGATAACAGAAAATACCTATACAATAGGAAGTGTAAATAAATACAAAAATGGTTAAGTTGTCGACTTCACCTACTAGTCACCAATGAAATATCTTAAACGTTGAAAAGATACAACTTATAAGATAAACCATGCTTAACATTTAAGGTGGCAATGACCAAACATTGAACTAATTATTAATTTCGATTTGCTTCATGAAATCTAATGATCAAGTACCATCAGATTCTTTTTTTAAAAAAAGTACCAGCAGATTAATTTTGGACTTGGAAAAATAGACCGGAAGTCATGCTGCCTTTTCAAAAATCTTTCCCTCATAACACTAATGTCACTTCTAAATAACATAAAACAACTTAACATTAGGCGACCTCTATAAAATCTACAAATTTTTACAAATGAAAAAACCTGAAAAGAACCACTGCATCAAAAAATTTGGTCGAAAAAAAAATGAAAGGGCCAATTGGAGGCCAGCAACAAACACTGCATCTAAACGAATAACTTAAAAAGGATCCTCACACACCAATAATGTCAAGGCTCCAAATATCATCATCCATAGAAAGTCTGCTGTTCGCCTCTGAAATGGCCCATTCTCAAGTTGTACCCCATATCTTGCTCTGTAAGGGCACAAACATGGAACTATTTATGCATAACAAACCTTCTTGAAAGTTGAACACAAAGCCTCCTTTTTTCATAAAATAGTACTGCTAGCAGTTAATGAAAAAAAGTTATGACATAAAAACTTACATCATTAGTAAACGAATTCCAAAATTGATAGAGAACTTTCCGAGGAAGAAAAAGTTTGTGAATAGCCTCCACACCTGAAAATGAAGATGACCTTCCATAAATACTAAAGTAATAATAGTAATGGAAAGTATATATATATTTTTTAAACATGGGTAACCACACCCGTCCCTGGGCCAGGTACCGGGAGAGATCGAAGAAGTAATGCCACTGATGAGTCTTGAACCTGGGACCTTGAGGGGAATGGAAAGTATATATTGAATTCACATAATAGAAATGATGCAAAGGGAAAGGCATCCATCTCCAAGGTCACTTACCACCGTTCATTTTATAAATTGACGTTTGATAAAGCCATTACTCGTCTTACAAAATTTTAGAAGGAGCAATAAAATTTACCAATAACTAATTATAGTATACATGAACCCACACATTTTTTTCTATAACCGTGAGTGCCTAGATCAGTTAACGCACACCTTAACTATCCTCATAAAATACCCGTCTCACCCTTCTACATTTCGTTGTCAAAGAAACTCATAAGAAATTTACGGCTAGATAACTAACATGGATGGAAAAAGAAATCACACCAATTACAATTGGTATTAATGATAAGAGGAGCATTAACTGCATAGTTGAGTCACTATCAAAGACTTGAATTGAAACACTACCTCAAAAGTAAGTTAAAGATGATTCCAGTGTTCCCATCAACAAGTTTACCACTAAAATATTCTCAATCTGTATAACATTTCTTAGACTAAAAGAAGATCAAATAAAATCATATCTTACACAGTTTAGGCGATTTTTTTTTCACCAACAGAAAGTAACTACAGTTCTTAGGAAAAGGAAACGATATTTGGGTCTTCAATTTTCGGTAAAGTTTAATCCTTTTGGAACTTGTGTGTAATTCATAAATATTATTACACTTGGAGAGCAGTCATTGAATGGGCATAGAGTAAAGTTACTCTGACTTAATTTTATTAACCAATCAAATAAGGTATTTATACAAAGAATTGATAGATACAAGTGTGTGTACAGCTGGCCACTCATTCAACATCTATAACAAATTTGGTTATGTACAACTAATCTTTCAACTAATCACAACATAACCTATAAGTGGAGTTTTATTAAGCTAATAAATATTAAACTAAGAGAATTGATTCTCAACTCAACAGGATTCATTTCAACATAAAACTCATACTCTTACATAGATTTCATTTCCAATTCGTAGATATGTATGCTATTCATCGCCTTCGTATGAGAAGATAGTTGTTAGGGACAACAAACATCCACTAACTTTCATATCGATATGATATTGTCCACTTTGAGAATCACCCCTCTTGGTTTTGTTTTTTTTTTGAAACAAGGTAACCACGCCCGTCCCTAGGCCAGGTACCGGAGACATCGAAGGAGTAGTTTCACAAGTGAGTCTCGAACCTGGAACCTTGAGGGGAGCATACCCTCAAAGCTCAAGTCTTCAACTCTTGGTTTTGTTTTTTGTCATCATCCAAAAGGCCTCACATCAATGGAGTTTTTTTATATATATATATATATATCCGTGACTATCCGGGCCAGTTTTCGCGCACCTCGACTAATGTCGCGGGACATACCGCATGACCCTACAACATTTGGATGCCAAGAAAATTCATAGGAAATTAATTCCTAGGTAGGTGGCCATCATGGGGATTGAACCTATAATGCCATCTTTGACCAATTGAGTCACCCCATGAATGGAGTTGTTGCCGAGCAATAACCAACAAAGTCAACAAACTAGGAAATTCCTGAATACCGAAAATCCCATATTCACTCATAAGTACTAAATTTAAACCCCCTTGGAAAGATTTGAAAGAATGATCAAGAAATGTTGGATTAACAGAATAAAAGCCCTAACGGAAGCAAGAGTCAACAGATTCGAGAGAGTACCTGAAAATGCTTGAATACCAGTCCGTAATCCAATGCAATATGCATAGGATGATACAATCCAAGTTGAAAAGCCGCAGTCGCCAAAAAGCAAATGGTTCCATACGCCTTACTTATAGGCGGAAGAGAGCTGTAATACCTGAATCGTGACAACAACAATGGCCAATACACAAATTAAAACTACACTAAACAATCACAGCAGACAATTTTCATAAGAACAAACCAAAAACGACGCGAAATCAATCGAATTGCAACTTAGAACAGCGGGAAAACGAATTACAGATTTCTGAAATTGAATATTATGTAAATGGAGAAGCGGTATTACTCGCCCGGAGAAGACATTTGGAGCGGGAGATCTCTGTAAGGGATTTCACCGATTGAAGACGAACAAGACTTGGCAAACAAGGAATTTGTGAGTATGATGACAATGGGAAGAAATGGTAGGCTTGTTGATGTGGGAACGAAAAGGAATCAATCTAGAATGTTCCTCTTTCAAAGCTGTTTCTTCGTCTCTCGCACGTGCGGATTACTGGGCTGCCTGAAATTAGCGAGTTGGGCCCATTTTAATATATGGGCTAGCCCTACATAATCTTCCAAACATTTTTCTTCCTTTTTTTTTTTTTTTGTATCATCATTTTTTCTTCTTTAATAAATTTAAACAAATGTATCACTGTTGACTGAGAATTTTCGACCAATCATATGTTGTCACGTCATTATCCTAAATTTAATGGCGAATTTAAATTAATTTTTTTAGATAATATTTCTAAAAATCAAATTGGGCCAAAAACCGGTTTATTTTGAACTTAGGTAAAAAATTAAACCAGACCAAGTCCATTTAGTGAACCGAACCAGAAAATCCAATCCCAAGGGCCAGACCCAAAAGTCCATAAAGGCCCTAGCCCATGACCCTTGTGAACTCTATAAATAGAGGAGTTCTTCTCCATTTTAAAGGGGTGGAAAGTTTTAGAACTTGAGAGGAAATTCACAAGAATTGAAGTTCCTCCACGGTTCTAAAAATCAAAGTCATTTTGAAGTCCAAAATTACTTCAAAAGACGAACGATTCCACAAAGAAACACAGAGAACGAATCAGAGGATCAAGCCACTATCGCAAAATCATCTCAATCTCTCTCAAATCAAGCAACTATGTCTGGGAAAGCCACATCAAAGACCGCTACTCTAGAAGGCTCAGTCAACAAATTCTAAGCTCGACAGCTTAGAATTTTAAATTTGCATGAAACTTTTGCCAAATAAAAATCATGGGGGAAATCAAATTTTCTCGAGGTCAACAAATCAAAGAAATTAGGCACTTTTCTCAAATTAGATCAAAAAAAATTTAGTTGGATTTTACTATCAAACTAAGATTTGTTCAAAAAAAAAAAGTGTATTGAGCTTAACTCAAATTTTAGCTCAACTTAAATTTGATAAAATTAATTCTATCCAAATTATAGAATTTTTTATCTTAAATATTGGAATGATTTAAATTTTAACCCATTCAAATTGGGTTGTAATTTTGACATCGTCATAAAGCCAAATTCGAAATTGAGTGGTGTAAATTCTACTAAGATTTCAAACTTTTCATGCCGAATATAAAAAATCATAATTCTGATCAAGTTCCAGAATGTGATTAATCGGCACGGAGGAATGTGCGTCAATAATAAACTGATCGAAATTATGACCTACATTTATACATTTCGGTTAAATTGTCGCTTCATAGAGTCGACGTCAGGAGAAAAAATAAACAAGTTCTTGTCTCGACTCGATAATGTGTTTTCGAAATTCATCCACACATGTTCGTGCATAAATCTCGAAAATGGGGCATTTGTTGACTGAGAAATTTCGGCCAATTATATGCTGCCACGTCATTATCCCAAATTTAATGACGAATTTAAATTAAATTTTTGAGATAATATTTCTTAAAATTAAATTGGCCCAAAAACCGGTTTATATTTTGAACTTGGGTAAAAAATTAAACCAGGCCAAGTCCATTTAATGAACCGAACCAAAAAATTCAGGCCCAAAAGCTCATAAAGGCCCAAGCCCATGACCCTTGTGAACTCTATAAATAGAGGAGTTCTTCTCCATTTTAAAGGGGTGGAAAGTTTTAGAACTTGAGAGGAAATTCACAAGAATTGAAGTTCCTCCACGATTCTAAAAATCAAAGTCATTTTGAAGGCCAAAATTACTTCAAAAACGAACGATTCCACAAAGAAGCAGCCATATACGAAGAACGATTATCCAGTTCTTCGAATTAAGAACAGAGAGAACGAATCAGAGGATCAAGCCATAGAGATCGAACCACTATCGCAAAATCATCTCAAACATTAAGTTCAACTCCATAAACTAAATTTTTCCGGAAATCTCGTGTGAACAATCACCTTCTAAGTTTAAAAAACAAACAAACAAATATTTAAATCATGTTTTGAAATATATATATATATATATATATATATAACAACTACAAAAGAAAATATTAAAATTTATAATTCTTCATAAATGAGCATTTATATTTCAAATTATTGTTGGGTGCAGTTGACCACATCATTTTTATTTTCTTTGAAATAAATAATCATTCATTACTAAAAATAATAGGGATAGAAAAGTATACAAACCCACTCCAAACGATAAGGAACGCAAACAAAAGAGATAAAAGAACACATTTCGAACCAAAATCGACAACTGACAGAATAGTCAAAAAACAAGAAAACTTTAGATAGATCGACAAAATCTTGCGAGGTTGTCTTTTTATGTTTTATTAGAAAAACTCAAAATAAGAGACCGACACAAGAAAAACAACACTATAACAGTTAAGTTTTGATATAAAATTGTGGACAAGGCGATTGAAATAAATCATACTAACGTATAAATAACCTTCAATAGGTAAGAAGAGAACTCCAAAGTTGTAGGAGAGTGAAGATATCTTTGAAGATTAGAACCATTCAATTCAATAGTTAATACTCATTAATAAGCTCTTTTTAGAAAATGACACAAGACCGTGACCAAAAGAAACATTGTCCACCTTTAAAATGCATATCACCACATTATTATACAAAAAAAAACAAAAATAAAAATAGGGTTAAAGAAGTGTATCCACATGCATATCATTTTGATAGTAAGCTAAGAGAGATATGAAATAAATCCTATAGTTAGCAGCCACATGCAACAGCCCCTCAATCACAGTCATAAGTTATTGAACTAAAAAAGAATAAAATAAATTAAAATCCCAATCACAGTTCCCTTGTAACACTGGCCGTTGGGTTGTGGGCCAGGGGAGATGCCAGGTGGCAGGTCGTAGTAAATGGAACTACGTGTGTCGTTGGCAAGTGACGTGGGCCAATGACTGGACATGGTTTGTCATATGGGCTGTCGTTCTCTATCTCCAACATGGGCCGCCCCGAATCCAGTCCAAGACTTCTCATCTTAACTTATTGTATTTTTCATTATCTAATTTCCTATTAATAAATAATAATACTATGTAGGACTTTACTTGCAAATTAACTATATTCAAATATACTGAATAGATTTCCATCTATTTTTTTTTTTTAGTTACATCTAAATTTTAAATTTAACTTGTGGACGAGGTATTTATTGAATGCTCAATCTTTCTCAAGGTTAGACTAAAACAAAGTATTCAAAAGAAGCCTCCCTCACGACATAATAATAAAAATGTTATAATTAAGTTCAATGTCACATATATTATATTTATATCATGCATTCTAAAATTGCCCGTAAAATCTTATTAATGCCCCGATAGAAGAGAATGTTACTTATATTTGGTTTTGTATTACAAAATCAAATATTTTTATCATTGACATGGTTTGGTTTTAGTCTAAGATATTTTAATCCTACTCAAATTTAAATCATTAAATTAAAAAAACAAAACAAAATCGTTAATTATATTAAAGATGATAATAATTAAATTAACTTTAAATTTTAATATACTGACAAAGGTGGTCATTTTGATATTGTTGTAAATAAATTTGTAAGACCAAATTAAAATTGCACGCCAAATCTGAAGACTAAATTTATATATATATTTATTTATTGTGTATTGAAATTTAAAATTAAAGTAGATATCCAATCAAATTGCATAAAAAGTATAGACAAGCGCTCTCGTCTGTTGAATAATTGGACCCTTTCCACGGAGAACCAATCTGTTTTCTGTCCACGACAAGAAAATAGATTATTCTCATACCAACTATTTCTATATAATTTTATGTAAAAAAAAAAAAAAAAAAAGTTTTATGAATTTCTACTTTCTTAGTATTTTATGATTAAATCTTCATCCATCTCAAGGTTTTGATTAACGGTTCGTTTCCTTGCCACCTGGTATCAAACAATATTATAAATTTTAAATTTTAGATATATACCATCATCCAAATCTAAGTTTTTTTAAAAAAGTATTATAATTATTTATTTATTTAACAACATTTGGATTTATGCTTGGTTCAAATAAATTATGAACTTAAATCAATTATTTATAGTCATGTTTTAGATAGATATTATTTTTTAATTGAGGTATGCTATAATGTTATAAATTCAAATTCTTGTTTTTTTCCTTTTTTTTTGAAAAACGTTTAAATTCTCATCATTAAATATTATTGATTAATAAAAGTTTTTTTAAAGTTGAATGTTAATGTTGAATTTTTTTTCTTTTTTTACTTTAGTTCATTTATCTTGTGGTCAAATTTAAGTATATTGACTTTTTAAAAAGATAAAGTGTAAATATATTGAATGAATTTTGTGTGATTAGTGAGTTTTTTTAGTACATTAAATATTATTGATTAATAAGTATCTATTAAGTACTTTTAAAAAATATCAACAAGAACATAATTATATCTAGATCTTAAATGATACAGTAAGGGTCTAAATGAATTTTTTTAATTATTTAAAATATTACATTTTTACTACTCTTTGTCCTCTTGATCAAATTTTAATGCCAATTGGCCGTTGGAGCATTCAAAATCAAATTACTGCATGATATGAAATTTAATTAGGTGTTGCATATCTTTGATATATAAAGTTTAGTGCTAAACTTAGTTAGTGTAGTGATACAACATTATTTGTAGATTGTCTACAGAACGTGATCCGTAAATCATTGAGTAATCAAGAACAATAATCTTTCACAATCAGCAAAAAACTTCACAAACCATATCCATAACAGATCCATTTAAATGTTAATTAGTTCATTCTCGATAAGATATAAGCAAACGACAATCAAATCATTGAAAGAATACAAGGCTAAAATAATATTTAAATACCTAAACTTTAATTTCTGTTCAATTTTGATTTCCAAACTTTTTCAATTTTAAACTTTACATTTTTAAAAACAAAAACTTAAAATTTGTATCTATGATAAATTTAAAGTCAATATTAATCAAAACTAGCTCAATAATATTAACAATTTAGTTAAAGATAAGGTTTGAATATATTTTTAAAATTAAGATAGGAAGTTGGTAATTTTTGTAAATAAATAAACAAAAAAAAATTAAATGACCAACTTAAAGTTTTTTTTCCCCAAGTTTAGAGGAGGAACAAATTTCATGGGATTAAAAATATAAACTTATCAAATTTAGAAAATATGTAAAATATAGTTACTCTTAAACAAATTTAAAACTATAATCATTGATTTTTTTAGACACTATAATCATGTTTATTATAATGTTGTATTAATAATAAACGGTTTTATCAAAAAAGTTGATGGCTATTTGATTGTTTATTTATTTATTATTTATTTATTTATTTTTTGAATAGAAATACATAAAATGAAATTATATCAAATTCAACATTCGATAATAATTCTACTATTCTCTTGTTGATATAACTCTATTTAGACTAGTTTATTGAAAATTAGTTAAACACCATAATTTCCACGGTATCAATATTAATCATAATAATATTTATCTCCATTTATAACTCTTTTGTAAAAAAGTTTAATTTTTTCTTTTAGATTTATTAAAATGAAATAAATCACACTAACGTTTATTCGACGTGGGATAAATGTGAATTTTGAGGGACAAAAGTGTTATTTTCGCTAAGAAACAAATTAACAAAAAACATATCATTAATCACCGTTAAAAGAATAACAACAAAAGAAAAATCCGACCACTCACGGCGGCGACGACGACGAAGTTGAACGATCACCGGCCGTTCTTGTCGCCAATGCCCCACAAACAAGTGGCTTCACAAGAGGAGGCAATCTAAGACAATTCAAACCCCCGCCAGGAACCACAGAGCAATCAGGCTGAGGCCTCTGCAGATTCCGGCCAGGAACACAATTACCGGAGAAATCAAACCCCAAATCCCGACGCCAACACTCATCGCTCAACCCAGAAAGGAAATTGAACGAAACCGTCAAATTCATCAAGCTCTTCAACGAACAGATCAAATCCGGAAGCACCCCAGAAAGGCGATTGTGCCCAAAATTCAGAATCTGGATTTCGTCCAAACAGGACAGAGTGTCCGGCAAGTGACCCGTCAACGAATTGAAACTCACATCGAACACTTGCAAATCAGAGAAAAGCCCAAATGTTTCTGGAATACATCCGGTTAATTGGTTGTTCAAGAACAGGATTTCTCTTAGAGTTGAACCCAGTAGCCGAAACCCAGATGGGATTTCCCCAATTAGATTGTTGTTGGCTACATTAATCACAGAAGCAGGGGAATTCCCTAAATTCTGAGGGATTTCGCCGTCGAAATGGTTGTTGTTGAGAAAAATCGCGTCGAGTTTCTTGTTAAAGAGATCTTCTGGAATTGGGCCGAAGAAATCGTTGAATCTCAAGTCTAAATAGACGAGATTCGGGATGTATAATGTGGAAATCGGAAAAGTACCGGAAAATAGATTGTTGCTGAGATCTAATTCTTGGAGGGAGGACATTTGGGCGAAATCGTTGGGAATTTGGCCTGAGAATCGGTTGGAGTTTAAGTGAAACAGAGTGATTTCGGTGAGAAATGAGAGCTGATTCACTAGGGTTCCGGTGAGATTGGCGTGGTTGAGGTCGATTCCGGCGACGATGTCGACCGGCGACGACGTGGTTTCGTCTTGAACCTGTGCGCAGAAAACCCCTTTGTAAGAACACACATTCGGGCCGACCCAAGTGGGTAAGATCCCCAATGGGTCACTTGTAATGGCGGATTTCCATGCTTGGAGAGCCGTGTAGGCTCTGCTCAGCCTCGGCGTTGGTGGCTGTGATGGGGGTTTGCCGCCGATCCAGACGTTTGCGCCGCCGCCGTTGCCGATTGTGACGCCGACGCCGATTCCGCCATTGACGTTGAGTTCGAAGGTTTTTGTTGCAGGGGGAGTTGTGAGGAGGAAGAAGATGAGAGATATGAGAATTGGGAGCTTTTTCATTTTTTTTTTTTGATTTTTTGATTTTTTTGAAAGAGGTGCAAATGTTAGTGCTTGTGAGGGTTTTGTCAAAAAGAGGGTGCGGCCTCGTCGAGAGTGAATTTGACCTTGAATTCCAAGCATCATCATGATTTTTTTTATTTTATTTTTTTAAATTTATAAAAATCAAATTATATTTTAGTCGAAGATTGTGGTTATTATTTTAACTATAATATTCTTTCCCACCCATTTCATCCGTAGATAATTTTGATATTTCAATTCTCATATTCAGCAAAAGAGTAATTTCGATGATTAAACAGCTGATTAAGATGTTAAATTGAATCACTATCCGTCAAGAGAGTAATAGCTCAACTGATATTATCGTACACCTAATGAATTTAAAGTCTTAGATTCGAGTTTTCACCGCTCCCAATTATTATAATCTAAAAAAAAATAAAATTGAATCACTATCCCACATTAAAATCAGGGTTATTTATATATAAAGGCATATGTGTTTAAATTATTATTATATGACGCCTGAAACACTAAATAGAAAGAATTTATAAATTTTCAATACCAAAATTGATGGGCTAAAGAAATTTAAGTATAAAAATAGAATAAATTCAAAAGCAGATTTATATATATATATCTCAATTTAAAATGTAATAGGAAATTGTGGGACTCAAATTATAAATATTGTGATCTTTTATATATTCAAAATGCTAGTTTTATATTTTATTTTATTTTTGAGTGTTCTCATAATTGTGGGGCTCGACAACAACCTATATGAAAAAAGTAATCGGTTTGTTGGGTTATTGGTTTTGGACATATTATGAACCAGATTTTGAGTCAAACCATCGGTTCTCCTGATGACTTAGACGGTGGACGAAACCATCGGCCCTTTTGAACTAGTTTGGTCTTTATACTAAACCGTTGGTTCATCTAAACTAGTTTGGTCATTGCTGTGTGTTGTTGTGCTATTCATTAGGTTAGTCATTTTGTTGATCGTTGTGATTTTGTTATTGCGTTCCAAGTTGGAGATAGTTGATAAAGAAATTTCTATGTAAGTGTAAGATTTTTTTTATGGGAAAGTTTATTATGTTTGTTTTCAGTTTGCATCAGCATCTGTTTCCGCGCATATGTAATTAGAGTTTAATGAGAGTGTATATATAAGCCCGAATTAAACCTTAGCAGTTTAATGTTGATGTTCATTACTCTGTAATCTGTATTACGACATCTTCTCTGAATAAACTCGTTCTCCTTTTCCGCCTGTGGATTAGCTAACAAAACGTTAGTGAACCACACGTAAATCTGTTTGTTGTTCTCTTCTCTTGCGTTTTTCGTATTATCTGTTTTTACATATTCGTTATTGATTGTTTGATTGTCGATTTCAAAACATAGTCTTTAATACTGTTTAAGAACATTGAATTATCCTTTGAAGTCGGTCGAATATCAGCTTTCTCTATGGCTTCTCCTTATTTTAGTTAGCCTTTGGAAATTGTGGGTCGAACTCAAACTTTATGTTAATCATTATGGAATAGTTTAATTGGTCAAAGAGGTTTTGAGTACATAAGGTGATGAATTTAATACATGGTGGTCATTTACCTAAAAATTAATTTTTTATAAATTTTCTTAACATTCAAATATTTTAGGGTCATACAGGTATGTCTCGCGACATTAGTCAACGTGTACGAAAATTGGTTCAGATAGTCACGAATATCAAAAAAAAAAAAAAAAAAAAAAACCAAGCCTTATGTTTGAAAGTTTTCTCCCTCTTGTCCCGTCTTTCCTTTAGAGGAGAACTATTTGACGGGTTATTTTGTTGATTAATGGAAATTTGGTTTAAAAAAAGCATCTTTTTTAATTATAATTTGGCTGATTGTGGATTGATAATCTCGTGAACCAACTTGTTTTTTTTCTCTACATTTTTTGTCTAAGCTAAGATCTACCACTAATGGATGATAGTTTTTTTAGAATTTTTAATTTGACCTTATTGAAAGAATTGCGAGTACAATAATTTGGGAATTGTTTTTTTTTTTTTTACAAGAAAAAAGTTGATATTCTTTCCAAAGAAAAATGTAAACAGAAACAGTTAGATGAAATACCTCGAGTTGATATTTCTTTTTGGAAAAGTAATGGAATAAAAAAAAAAAAATGAACGAACTTAACTTAAGTAATTTTGATTTTCAATCTTAAAATTATATAACGGGAAAATTAGTGAAAAAAAAGTGTGAAAGATACACAATCATCTCTCACCTTTTAATTTAGTAGAAAATGGGTAAGAAGAACATGCTCAAGAATATAAACTTTTTTATAAACTAAAGATAAAGAACTATTTTTTTTTAATATATATTTGTGATTTTCTTAGTCA
Source organism: Sicyos baderoa (assembly GCA_037832685.1). Taxonomy (NCBI): domain Eukaryota; kingdom Viridiplantae; phylum Streptophyta; class Magnoliopsida; order Cucurbitales; family Cucurbitaceae; genus Sicyos; species Sicyos baderoa. The sequence goes on from JBBMEF010000008.1 coordinate 1,317,634, forward strand.
GTTTACCACATCTTAATTAATATCACGGGACATATCACATTTTTATATAAAAAAAACTCATAAAAAATTAATTCATAAGTCGATAATCATCAAATTTTTACCACTATTTTAGCAAACGTTTTTTAATTTTAACTTCTCATTGTTCATGCATGCCCTTAAAAAAACATTACTTTTACTGGATGTAAGATGGTCATGAATTCACAAGTTTCTTCCCTCTTTATAGATAAACAAAAATTATTTTATCATACTTTACTTTTACTCATGTGGTTTTTAGATTAAAAAAATTCTAAAATGTCGCTTAACATAAAATTGTTATTATTTAATTTTAGAGTTATTATAGTTGAACTACAAAAAACATCTCTTTCACATACAAAAACAGAATTAGACACCTAATTAATTAAACTTTAAGACTAAAGTAGACAAATTATTAAATAGTTTTTAGACAAATGGTATGATTTTTCATTTATTTATTTTATTTTATTAAATTTAATAACAAACTTGTACACGCTCATATATGATCCCTCTCATTTCAATATATCACTAAACACTACAACATGATGACTTTATAGTCGAAAAAGAATCTTCAAACAATAATATTTAGATAAGTATATTGGAACTACTCACCACTATTTTGGACCACAATTTATTATTATTTTTTTAAAAAAATGAATTTTGATTGGTGGAGAAAGAAACACTAACGTATAGAAAAATATAGTCCAAAATAATGGTAAGTATTTTCAATATACCATACCCAATACTTATCCATCTTTAATTATATATTGCTCATTTTTTTAGTACACATAAGAACAATGAGGATAAATACCAATTTTTGAGATCAAATTCATAAAACTAGTGTTGAATTAATTTACAACCAAACAATAAATTTTTTTCACATAACCTATTTGATTTTACTTATTTATTTTTCATCCTCAAATATACTTTCAATACAACCCCTCAATAGTCAAAGCTATAGTTTCATTAAATATCCGACACAACAGCAAAACCACCACAATAATTGGACAGAACATGTACAAGAATTTTATTCTAACAAAAAAAAAACATGTACAAGAATTTTCATTTCCACACTCGCTTTTCTTATTTAAATGAGAATTAAACTTTGCTAACGATGTTTTTTCTTTTTTTAAGTACAATTTAGAAGAAATGAGACCGACAAACCTTAATAGCTAAATACCGATTTTTAGGTTCAAACTCATGATCATGAAATTTAAATGAATTGACATAAACAAGATTAACAATGGTATCACCGTTCATGAATTTGATATCACACAAATAATTATGTTTCTCAATATATTATTTATAGAAAAATAGATTAGTCAAAATCATAAAATAATTATAAATATGACTACTTTAAATAAAATGATTAGTATAATCATAATATTAATAATAATGTTGTATAATTTATAATATGATACTAATAACAAATAATATTGAATTAATAAATATTAATAATATAATATTAAATGTATTAATAATTACAAATACAAATATTTTAAAATTTAATATTTACAATTATTTAGTTAAAGTAGTATATCCATTTTTAATTTTCTTTATTTATAAAATAAATTTATGTCATCTCAAATAACTGAGACTTTTTATTCCCTTATTCCTTCCAACTATGTTTTTTATTTACTTTTTATTTGAAGCTGTTTAAATTCTGTCAGCTGTATCACACGGTCACCTGTTTGGGCATTAAAAGCCCACATTTTTATTACACAGTTAGCGTATTCACAAGCATTTTGAGTAATGAAATCAATAATTTATCTTCATTGGCTTTCCCTTCGCTCCTTCACCTCCTCTCTCTGTTTTTAATTATTAGTTCTCCTATACTCACTATACCACTTGTCCATTCTTAAGTTGTGGCACCAGAATATTTCGTAAGAAGTGACTTCAAACTAGAGATTTTTCATGAAAGCATGTCTTGAAATACTTAGCCTCAATCGCTGACCTTTTATTTAGAGAACAAACATAATAAATTCAGGATGTGTTTGAGTGAGGAAAGCTTGAGTATTTAAAAATTGTAGTTCAGAAATATATATATATATATAAATTAAATACAATAGTTTATTTGAATATAAATTTAAAATGATTAATTATTTTGAATAGTTAACAAAGATTAGAAATGAGTGGCTAAAAATAAATGATTAGAAATGAATGGTTCAAAATGAAGAATAATTTTGAATAGTTATAAATAAATAGTTAGAAATGAGGAGTTCGAGATGACGAGTTATTTTTAGTAATAAAATTGAGAAGTTATTTTGAATAGTTACAAAAACTTGTTTAGATGTAACTTTTTAATTAGGAGCACTTAGCAAATACTAATTTTAAGTCCTCCATAATTTCGACAATTGTTTATCATATTTAAGGAAGATTTATAACTTCTCCTTGAAAAATTATATCAAAACAAATTTTTGTAACAACTCAAAATAATTCATCATTTTTATTATTAAAAATAACTTCTAATTTATAACCATCAATTTATAACTTTCAAAATAATTTTAATAATTTTTAATAATTTAAAATAACTTAATTTTAATCATTAATTTATAATAGTATTTTTTTGAATTATAATAATTTATTTTTAACTATTTAAAATAATTATCGAATTTAAATCTACATATAAATAAGATTTTGACTTTTAACTCTACAAAAAACACATCCAACTGAACTTTTTTGCTATAATTCTCAATTTTTAATTATTCAAACTAATTTGTGAAACTAAATTTTCATCAACAACCTCCAAACACCTCCTTATAGTTGCCACGTTTCACTCTTTAATTTGCAGTCAATTTAAAATTTTATTGGTCTTTTAATTTAGGAAAATACCTACTGGCTACTGCATACCACACCCGTGAAGGTAAAATTTGAACTTTTTTTCTTTATATAGCAACCAAATATTGTTTTTAAATGTATTGAGTTATTGGTATGATTATCCATTCCTAAACACAATTAATAACTCGTGGATAACCGAATGAGTCAGTAGTATAATGATTTGGTCGGTTAGTTGTAAATCAATTCAACACTAGCATTATTGGTTCAATCTTGAAAATTAGTATTTGTTCTCCTCTTTTGATTTATACTAAATAAAAAAAAAAAAAAAATATTTCTTCTCAATCAATATGGGTTACTAGGGCACCCTACAAAATAAGCAATGACTCACTACATATAAACAAACAAGAATGGGAAGTCAATAACCTATCAATCAGAATAATTGTGCTATTTTCTGATGATTAACAGTTTTTTTGTTTCGTTTTTTGATTATTTTTATAAAAATTACAGTAGTTAATTGTGCAAAACAACTTACTTTTTTTGTATATGTGAGTAATCGAACCAATTTAGACAAATTATAGAAATACAAATAAAGTTGTCACACAATTATCTCCGATGTTATGATACATTTTGATTAAAATAAAAATAAATTTATATCTTTTGTCTAAAGTAACAATATTTATACTTATTAACTACTCCATGTTGGATTGACAAAATCTCTAACAAAAAAAACATATAAAACTCAACAATAAAATGTCCAAATTTCCAATTAACACAAACCCTATAAATATTCTAATTAACTATAAACTCTTTGTAGATGCTAACATCGGCTCAATTACAACACGAAATTGAGAAAAAATGATGATCATGCACACAAGGAGGAGAGACGAACACAAAGATTTAGGTGGTTCGACAAATTAAGATTTTTGTTTGGAAAAATTGAAATTTCTTTTTTCTTTTTTATTGAAGATCGGTGAATCTCAAGAGTAAAAAATGTCAATACCATTTTCTATTGCAGAAAAATTAAGCCTTATATACAATGAGTCAATTAACTGAAGTTGAGCTTAATTATTTTATTATCGCTCAACACTCATTTAGCTGAACAGTGATAGTGGATATCAACACTAGTAGAAAATCGGGTATTAATGGCGGGCATATTTCGCCATAAAAAGGTATTCATGGTGGACAAAAAACCGCCATTAATACTCGAGACATTGATTAGAATCGATGGCGGGCGGAGTATTAATGGCGGGCGCGCCCGCCATCAATTCTTTACTATTAATGGCGGGCAACGCCCGCCATTAATACTCATTGATGGCGGGAAATGCCCGCCATTGCTTTAATTCGTTGCAGTTTTTGCCCGCCATGGATACTAATTAATGACATACTTTGCCCGCCATGGATACTTATTAATGGCACTTTTGGCCCGCCATTGATACTATTTGATGGCACTTTTGGCCCGCCATTGATACTAATTAATGGCATACTTTGCCCGCCATTAATTATATATTAAATTGTTTTTAAAAAAAATACCCAGAAAATTGGTCTGGGTATTTGTT
>JBBMEF010000008.1:1322079-1340642 GCA_037832685.1 Sicyos baderoa
TACTTATCACTTGATCACGAACGACCATGTATACTTGCATGTTGTCTGTTGAATGCTGAGCACATCGCATCGATTTATATACATTTAAAGTGCAGCATCAAGCGTATCACTAACCCCGCCGATTACGACCGACTTCGTCTTTCGAACTCCCATTGTGCCTCCTTCGAACTTCCACCATTCCTCCGTCGTAACTCCACAGTACCTTAGAACTTCCACCGTACCTCCATCGAACTCCCACTGTGCCTCCTTCGAACTTCCACCATACCTCCATCAAACTTCCATCGTGCCTCCGTTGTACATCCACTGACCGTCCTCGCCATTCTTCAGTGTGTTCAGAAATTGTTTGTGCACGCCTTCTTTGTAGAGTGATATGGAGACGATTTTCGAGTTCTCGTCTAGTGACAACTTTTCCTCGATAGAGGATATTAGGGTGGATAGGGGCGTGTTGCAAATGATATCAACCAAGCTCGTTATGTAGTTTGTGTAAATATCGCCCTCGTTCCATGTGCCATTAAAGAAAACGGAAATTGATGTAGTTGTCATTAAACTTTAAACTCGGGGTAGTGAGAAAATGATAGAGAAAAAAATTTGGTAGAAGGCAAAAATGATAAATGAAAAGTTCAACCCATAACCCTTTTAAACAAAAAATAAATTAATTGTGAAAATGTAAATTAAAATGTGGGATTTTAGCTTGAGTAAGTAATAAGGCTAAAAGTGTGGGATTTTAGGTTTAACAAACTTTTGATCTATTTTTTTATTTTTTATTTTTTTTGCAATTAACTCACCCCCAAATGGGGGTTATATATTGTATTTAATTTTTAAATAAGTCAAAATAAGAGAAAGGCAAACTAGGGATGATTATTTTATCTCTCTTCATTAAAAGCTAACAAAGGACGTGACTCTTAATTATTTTTCCATTTAAACAATTTCTCTAATATTTCTCCAAAAATAGACATTTGGTAGGTTTTTCCAATATTTTATTGGGACAACTAGGAAAGTGTCTAACTTTGGAAGACTAATTATGCGAATGTCTATTTTATTTTAGAGTTTAAATTTATGGCTAAATTTTATTTTAGACTTAAAATTATTCATTAAGAAAAATAAATTTGACTATTATAACCTTATCCATTGTGAAGATTTCTTTATAAAAATTAAAAATTAAAAATAGATTTTGTAACCACAATCCACCAAATCCTCTAACAACAAATTTTTAAATAATAGAGCTAATAAAAAATTGAAGTCTATGGATTTTTACCCAACACAAGCTTACATGACAATTTATTATTAGTCCAAATGATCTCAAAATTGAATTCTCTCCCAAAATTTGACTGAGTCTTTCTCTGTCATCTTTTTTATCTCTAAAACCTCTGAATCAAACTATAAATTCATAGACAATTAATTTTATTTTTTAAAAAGTTTAAATTGAAGAAAAAAATTACTTATTAATATTTTAAACTTTTAAATTTAGATGACTTTTAATGATATATAAACTTAAAGTTGAACAAATATAAAAATTTTAAAAAAAGAAAGAGTACACACGTGCATTCTTGATGTTTGTGTTCCATCAACATACCATCAATTATGGTGTGAGATTGTACGTGTCATCAACTATGTTGTGAGGATTGTGCGTACCATCAACCATGTTGTGGGGATTGTGCTTACCATCAACTTATATGTAGGGATTATGCGTATTATCAACTATGTTATAGGGATTCTGCGTACCAACAACTATGTTGTAGGGATTGTACGTACCATCAACTATTTCGAATTCTGCATACCATTAATTATATTATGGGAATTGTGATATTGAATGGATATAAAAAAAAAAAAAAAATAGATGTGGAGTACACATGTCGGCATGTCAATACCATACACGCCATAAAAATAGGTTGTAGGGATTATGTTGTTGAATGAATATAAAATTTTAAAAATAAAAAGGATTCGGAGTATTTGGAGTACACATGAGCCTATGCATTTGTACCATTAAATCTCAACTAAATTGAACTCTAAAAAAAAAAACCTTCAAAATTGAAAAAGCCTAACTTTTTCTTTCAAAACCTTTTGCATGTGCGCTTATAGTTTTAAATCCTCCCCAAGTCAAAGTACAATTGATAATATAATTTGGAAATCAAAATACATAGAGACAAAAATCAAATTATAAATGACACTGGTAGAAAATCGGGTATCAATGGCGGGCATATTTCGCCATAAAAAGGTATCCATGGCGGACAAAAAACCGCCATTAATACCACTGCCATCGAAAAGAATCGATGGCGCGCGGAGTATCAATGGCGGGCAACGCTCGCCATTGATACTTATTTATTGCGCGTCTTTTCCGCCATTGATTGCACTATCAATGGCGGGTTTGGCCGCCATTGATACTTTTTGATGGCACGATTTTTCCGTCATTGATACTCTTTGATGACATCTGTAGCCCGACATTGATACTTATTAATGACATAATTTGCCCGCCATGAATAATATATTTATTTTTTTAAAAAAAATAATACCCAGAAAAACTTATAATGACCATTATGTGCTACTCATGCATAAACTCCTAACAAGTGACCAATAATGTGCACCACAAAATTTCAGCAGTAAAACGACACAAAAATGGTATTCCCAAAAAATTCAGAACCTTTTATATTCAACAAATATTACTTCTATATAATGCACAGTAGAAAAGTAAATTTCAGCCAGAACAATTATACAAAGATCTAATAACAATGCACATAACTTAGACAACTTAATTTGTTTCTTTTCTATATAAAAACATCTAAACAAGCAGCCTTAAACTACAACATTCTTAAATGAACATATACATAAGCAACTATACAAAGATCTTATAACAACTAAACTACAACACCTAATTTTGCATCAAATGCCTACCTACGAATTCGGCCCATTCTACTTGTACTTCATCAATCTCGGCTTGTGTGAATGTGTTTGGACCGGCGTTGTACTTCAAATTGAAAGACATATATATATAATTAAGAAAACTCAAATTAGCTAGTTTGGAGATCTTATACTGTATGATTGTAGAAAGAACTTACAAGTTTCGATGGAGGCCTGCGAGGGCGCTGACCGGGAACATAAGCATCATCAGATCTACCCGACCCATCCATATGATATCAATCTGCATGCATATAAGGAAGAATATTAGTTAATAACAAATAGAAAAGACGTATAAATTGAAAATGAGCTAGAAATTTAGACTTCGTACCTACAACAAAAAACATTTGAACTTTGCGAATGTCGTATTGCACTTCTTATAAATAACTCAACTCCTAAATCGTATTAGAAATCTGAGTCAACTAGGATAAAATTAACCTACAAAGTGAAAATGTATATCAAAACATCATTCATTAATTCATTGTTTAGAAGCAAAAATATATTTTCAAGTGAAAATGTCTATAAAAACAACATGTATTTGTACAAATCTCAAATTATTTGAACACATGAATCAAAATCAATACAAAAAAATAATGACTTTTCTCTTAGGACTTTTAACGAACACCTTGTGGGCAAAAACACTAAAATCAAAAGTAAAAGTCTATATACAACCCCTAACCAATATTCTAACTTTGCACTCTAGCTTGGAAACCTAATATTGAATACATGAATCAAAACATACACAAATAAAACAATGGCATTTCTCTTAGGACTTTTGTCGAACACATTGTGAGCCAAAACAACAATCAAAGTAAAAACATATATTGCAAACCACACTAACCAATATAACTTGACACTCTAGCTTAAAACCAACAAACATTTATACCAATGCCTAAATATTTAAGAAAATGTCGAAAATGTACCTTTTAAGCTTGAGAGAAAATAGGGTTTTAGTGAGTGTTAATTGCCTGCGGCTTAGGGGTTTGTTTAGGAGAATGAGCGGCGGCGGTGGTGAGCAAGGAGTTCAAATGAGCCGCGGTTCTGGTGAGAAGGGGGTGGTCTCGGTGGAATGGGAGTTTCTGTTTTGAGAGAGTTCGAAAAAAGAACAGCGAAAATGAAAATGAATCTGAGGGTTGAAAATTTTATACTAACAGAACTATCAATGGCGGGCATCGCCCGCCATTGATAGTTATTAATGACATTTTTTAAAGTCTGTCATTGATACTCCGTGTTTTTAAAAATTCAAATTTTTTGTCCATCATTGATACTTGATTTTCTACTAGTGGAAGAACGATGAGGAGTCGAAACTATTTTAATTGAAATTAAAATTCAATTTAGCAGCTGAAGTCCAAATACCAAAATGCAATTAATTGTAACAGCCTGGTCAAAATTGCAACTCAGGGAAGAACAAAAATAGGTCTATCTGTAGATATCTAATGGAAATTGCCAATAATTTGAAATCAATCCCAAAACGGGCGCATAATACTTCAAAGTCATTTAGCAATTTTTTATTTTTTCATCCCTAAAATCAATGAATGAATGGAGTTTTTTTTCCATTTTTTTCTTCCTACCATCAAGGAAAGGAACATGTATTATTATTTCAAGTTCATTTTTCAATAAAGAAAATGGAGTTTAGACAAAATTATTCTCTCTCTCAAATTTCATTTAGACATACATTTAAACTTGAAAATAAATTAGATATTCTTTTGAATAATTTCTCAAATCTAGACATTTGATATAATTTTCCTATTTTATATTTTATTTTTGAAATTTAAGCGTACGACTACTTTATCATATATTCTTTGTTACTTAGATATCTACATCATACCATTATCAAAGAGGGCTTTCATTATCTGTTTTTATTTTTTCTTTTTTACGGTAAATCAGGGAATAGCTATTTTAGAAGAATTTATTAAATGAATATCTACTTATAAATAATGTTAAGGAAATGTCTAAATCTAATTTTCCCAAAATTATTTTATAATTAAATATATTTTAATTGATCATCGTATCTATCCTATAATTTATGTTTTGTTGTGGATTAATTAATTACATTAATTTATATTTTGTTGTGGATTAATTAATTACATTAATTTATATTTTTTGTGGATTAATTAATCACAATTTTAGATTCATAATTATCAAATACAAACAAATTTATAGATTTCAATTTGAAAATTCTAATGAGTCTACAACCAATTGATCAACTTTGTTGTTGACAAATTTGACAGTTGTATAAACGAATATTTGAAAACTAGAAAATAAAATAAAATAGAAGGGATGGTAAATAGACGTGCGTGTATGAGCAAATGTACATAGTTGGACATAATTGCAGACTTGTGAAGTTAGGATTTTTTTTAGTACAAATTAGGAATGGCATTACAATACCGATTTCAAGGATTGAATCGTAGTGGAAATAAATTATTACCAAATTAGATAACCAATCACGCCACGGACCCATTCGATATAATCTCCACGTCGTGTTTTGCCAACATTGAAGGGTGTAAATGGTTCAACCCTTTGTCTTCATTTTTTTTAAGTTAATTCAAGTGTTTGTCTCATTCATTTATCTTTTTAACATATTTCAAAAATAAAAATTGTACTAATCTTTAACCATACGACAACCCTTTTTCAAAAATCAATTATCATTGACTATTTCCTTTTCCATCGATCCTACCATATTACACATCTCGGCGTATAATAGTACGATTTCTACCAAGATGCAACCATAATTATACGTGCCACTTGCATTTTCTCACAACTCAAGGTATACTCCACATTTTAATACAATTTTCAAAGAATAAATAAAAAATAACTCTCACAAAGTATCTATCGTAGGCAAAATTCACAAGTTTGTGTTGACAGTTTTTCCGTAAAAACTAATTTTGTAGTGTCGTTTTGAGTAGGATAGTTGTTGTATAAATATTGTTGTTGAAACTATGAATTTAATGGAGAGAAGATGAAATGATGTTAATTATATTTAAGACAATGATCAACCGACAAAATTTGATGAAGATATGATGAACGATAATCATTCAAAATAATTCATTAAATTAACTTTCATCGAAACCTTATCTAAAACACCCCGTATGCTCTCCGAATCCGACCACACTAAAGTACATATTAATTATTGGAGTTTAGGTACGAGAGGATGTTTAAGGATTTGTTAAAAAAATAAAGAAAAATAAAGTAAAAAAGAAGAAGCAGAAATTGGTCATTGGTGGTTATTTCCGGCACTTTTTCTATAATTATAAAGTTTATTCTTGTCCTCTCATTTTATTCTTTTTACCATTTCCACTTTAGAACCTACCTTGAAATTTCTCACCTTTTTATTTTTGTTTAATTTATTACTTTTTTTCCCTTTCTTTTGTATTAACTTTTAATTTGTTCATTGTAGGAAAATGTTTGGCCTCTTAAATTTTATGTTACGTTGAAAGTTCTTTATTATATATTCTTCGTAAAATTGGCATGATGATGATAAGAATCTAGCAAATAATGTGTCCCATTTAGTTAAATCAATTAGCATATCTTAAATATATGAATTAGTATCCGAGTAGAAATTTAATCCCTTTTTTTCTTTTTTAATTTTAACAAATGAAAAGTGCTAGAATTTAAATTAATTTCTAGACACAAAGAAAATAAGTATTTTTTCAAGACAAAGTAAATTATTGACTTTTTTTTTTTTTTTTTTTTTTTTTTTTTTTTTTTTTTAAAGGTTATTAAAGTACATATCAATATTTTTTAGAAAATTTATGTCAGTTACCATTAAATTATGTGCAAGTTGACAATATTTGCTTGCAATTTATGATGACATGTGCATAGTAAACTAGTGAGAGATGAATGGCATGTTTGCCCCATGTATAAACGGAGGAGTTAGTTTGACTTGATTTTTATTTCATGTTTGTCCTCATAGACTTTCATAAGTTCATCCAACTCTTACCCAACTCTATATGTGGGCCCCACATTTTTATTAAAATATTAAAAAACTACCCAATATTTATTTTTTTATTTAAATAAAAACTTCAACAATTCACTTTCTATCCCATCAAACCTAACTTTAATATTAAAAAACTATTATATATCCATTTTTATATTTAAATAAAAATTTCAATCATTATCTTTCCATCACATCAAACATAATTTTATTCTTTTCTTTCTCCCAAACATAAATTTATTTCACTTATCTTCTCTTCTCATCTCAACTCAACCCAATCCAACTCATCCTCTCACGACCAAACATGCCGCCCGAATTGTTTTAGTATGTGGTTCGAAGTTATTTTTTAAGAATCGACCATTTTGATAATTATTTAAATTTTCAAAAGAATTTTTCAAACATAGATATTAACGGGTTTGAAGTTTTATTAGCAATCTTATTAGTAAAACTAGTTCAAACAATGAAAAATATAATATTAAATCTTCACGCATAATAAATTTTGTTTCAATCATATTTCATAAAAAGGAAGTTTTTGCATTTTTGTTTAGATTAAAGACTTTGCATTCTTTTTAATTAACTTTAATTTATAATTTCGTAAAACAAAATTTTGATTTCTCTTTGGATAATAAAAAAGATAAAGTATAATGGAGACAAAAATTAAATTGTAACAAGAAATAATGCTAATATTATTCTCTTATTCCAGCTAGTTCCACTTTGTTCTCCATTACAAATTTACATTAATTTCTTTTTTTGAAAAAACATTAATTTCTTGTTAATGAGAATAAAAATTATTACCCATATTCTTTCTTTTGGACCACACAAATAATATTTACCGAACGAGTTAGTAGCGCAATGGTTTCATTGTTTGGTTATAAATCAGTTCAACACACAGTCACGAGTTCGAACCTTGGAATAGTCGGTATTTGTAATCTCTCTTCCCCAGTTTGTATTTAAACTAAAAAAAAATAGTATTTACTTTTGAAACAATCATTTATAGTCTGAGTTAAAACTTTTATAAAAAAAAAAAAAAAAAAAGTAATTTTAGAGAACTTCATGTTCTTCAAACCAAACCAGCCATACATTTGTATCCATAAATTAAGATATTATGAAAATAGAAAGTAAATCAACAACAGAAATTTCAAGATTTTTTTTTAAAAAGAAATTAAATCAAATATATTAATTTATCAATAAGGATACATTTGATAATTATTTTTCCTCCCTAATTTTAAATATTTGTAAATAATCATATAAATATTTGTAATTAAAAGGATTGGTGTTATGTTGACCTAGTTAATTGAGATCGTAATTCAATTTAATTCTACATCTTAGATTGTTTTATTTTAATCATGTAAGATGCTATTTTCTTGTTAGTCTATTTCAATTGTGCTTATGTCTTTACCATTGAAATAGACTAATAAAAGTTATCAATACCGTAATTTTATTATTATTATTATTTTTTTTTTTTGGAGAGAAGAAATACCATAATGTTGTAGCGTATAGAAAAGTATTTTCCCAAACATTTACGTGAGATGGCTGGAATGCATGAATATAGACCAACAAAATGTAAGAATAATGTGATTATATATATAACTCGAGTTATTATATAGGAATTTTTCATGTATAACAAAAATTAGTTTAAGAATTGTATCTATAGTACAAAATTGAAAATAATTGCACATATACTAAAAAATTGAAACTAATCAAGTGATTGAGTGTGATTAAGATCAATAATAATTATTGATTGAACTCAATCACTTAACAAACTGATTGAGTTTAATCACTAGTTATTGATTGAGTTCAATTAATCAGTAAAAAATTTGGTATAAAGAAATTTTTGATAAAAATATATTATAATTTTAATACAGAGTTCTAAAGTTGGTATAATTTTATATATAATTCGAGTGATTCAGTATTATTGTTGACTTTAAGAAGTGATATTTTTATTGGAGGAGTTATTTCCCCTTTCATTAATTTCATAATATAAGATATTTGCTTTTCTTCGACACAAATTTGTATCTTTCAACTTAGAGAAAACAGTTGTTTCAAAAAATAAAAACTTAGAGAAAACAAAATAATAAGAAGAGAGGGATGAAAGTAATACAAATATCAAATATTTTTATCTCAAAAACAAAATCAAATACTTTTTTGTTATTTGAAAAAGAAAATAAAACAATAAAGATGATGTGTAATCATCATACATGTGACAACTTTCATGCAGCCTATTCATATGTATGTATTTATATAATATTTATTTATATTTATATGCATGGTTTTGCTTTTCTCTCTTTTCCCATTCCTTCCATCTTCCATTCTTTTCCCTTTCCTTTAATTTTACTCTCTCTTTCTCTAAAAGAGTGTGAAAGGGTGAATACAAGTAAGGAAGATCAAGTTGAAGGGGACCCGGGTTTGGATACGATCCGAGAAGGGTACCGGGTCGATCCATGAGTTTTTTTTTTACCCACGAGACAAAATATATGTATGAACTTTGGGGTGAGTTTCAATTCAACAAATTTGAAAGTTTCTAAGTGCCAATGAGGAGGATGAGTGTGTCGGGTTCTTTTTTTACTATCCATGACCATGTAGATTCGGGTTGTCCGGGTCGGGCCAAAAAGATGGGTACTTCATCCATTGATCCGCCTCTCGACTACTTGGTATGGATGATTCCTGCTCCAAAAATTCAATTTGTCAAACAAAATTCATCTGTTCATCATGGTTATAAACATACATAAAATTGCTAATTTTATCCTTTAGAGTTATTTCAAAAGTATACATTCTTTGGAGAGCTAAACAAAAGCTCTCCCTTAAAGTTATTGTAACATCATCATAATATTTAGAAAATTTGTTGTAGATAATATATATATAACATTTCACATTTTTAATCGATTTAATTTAATTAAAGCTATCAATTTTACTCGCTAGAAATAATTTTCTAAATACTATGGTCCCGTTTGATAATCATTTACTTTCTTGTTTTTTGTTTTTCAAATTTAAGCCTATTTTCTCTCAAATTTCCTACCGTTTGTTTCATCCTTTCTACCATGTATACATCTTTCCTTAAGAAAGTATGGGAAGACCAACCAACTTTTAAAAACAAAAAAAAGTAGTTTCCCAAAATTTGTTTTTGTTTTTAAAAGTTGGTTAGTATTCACATACTTTCTTTAAGAAAGATGGATAAATGGTAAGAATGATGGAGCACATTGTAGGAATTTTGAGAGAGAATAGGCTTAAATTTGAAAAACCAAAAATAAAAAACAAAATGATTATCAAATGGGGCCTATGTACGTAAGTAAAAGCTAGAAATAATTAAATTATGATAACACTTTTGATCTCCCTACATGAAACATTTAAATTCCTAATCAAATGTCAAAAAAAAAAAAAAAAATTATGAAAACAATATATTATTATTTTTTTTCCTGAAATATGGCTTAAATTTTTAAAATATATGTATTTAAGTAGATTTGTAAAAAAATATAGGGGGAGAATCAATCATTTAACTTAGAAGTTGTTAGTAAAAGCCATATACCAATTAAACTTTTTTTTTAACAAGATATTTATCATTCAAAACAAATATTTAAAACACATATAAGCACAAAATATTCTGTATATGAAAATGCTAATTTTAACCTCTACCTAAATAGATAACAAAACAATAAAATCTAGGGGATTTTTCATGTATAACAAAAAATGGTTAAGAACTTGCATCTATAGAATAAAACTGAAAATAATTGCACATATATCAAATTCTGAGTGATTGAACTCAATCAGTTGAGCTCAATCACTTAACAAATTGATTGAGTTCAATCACTAGTTATTGATTGAGTTCAATCACTAGTTATTGATTGAGTTCAATCACTCAGAATTTTGGTATAAACGAATTTTTGATAAAAATGTGCTATAATTTTAATAGAGGTCCCAAAAGTTGGTATACACAATAAATTTCCTAAAATTTATATAATATAAAAGTTGTATTCATAAGCTTAATTTATTAAAAAAAAAGAAGTTATTATACTATAAATATCAAACCAGAACTAAATTCAAACCTCAATGTGTAATTCAACCATTCAACCAAAGGGAGAAGGAAAAACCCAACAAAAAAAAGAAGTCAAATACTCCAATTTCCTTCTTTTTCTTTCGGTTCTTTTGAAACATTTTCTTTCTAGGTTTTTGCATGATAACTTTTTTATTTTAAAGCTAGTGGGTTCATAGAATTCAGAGTTAAAAAAGTAATGCAAATAAAATAAAATATAATAATAATAATAATAAAATTAACAAAAATAACAAGTATTATTAAATTACACTTACAGGTGGTTGGTGTTTGATGGAAGAAGAAGTGCAGCCCATGATGAGTTCTTCCAAGCCTGACGCCGACCTTCCAATTTTATGATGCTCACTTTCATCTTCCTCCTGTTCATTATCTTAATCATTTCATTACTTAATTACTTTTATGCTAATCCTATATTTATACTCACTAATTAAGTTTGACATGACTCTCTCTTCCATGTTTGTTTCCTTTTTACCAAACAACTTCCTTAATTCCTAGATGCATAACTATAATTTCCCTTCCTCATTTCTTACCCAAATTTTGAACTAATTTGTGTAAGAAGTCTAGTACATTACCCAAATTACAAAGTTCAATATTTGATACATTATTCAGTAGCACTCTTTTGTTTTTGTGTGTTGTTTTTTCCCTAATCAGCTTTTAAAAGATGAAATTGACCACATAGAGAATTCCCCCTTTAACTTTAAGTTATTCTTCTTTTATCTTTCTACCTCAGTGGAAAAGCCATTCAAACTAACCAAAACATTTCAAAAGCATTAGCTTCAACAACAACTTCATGGGGTATGAAAAATTTGCCCCTTTTTCATAACTGACTGAAATACCTTCCAAAATTCAATCTTTCTCGAAAAATGTAGACCAAAACCAAACCCCACATGCAAAATCCCATAATTTCTTCTCTTCTTTTAATAACATGAAACATCATATATATGTCCTTGTTCATTAAAAACATCAACAAAACATTATAAACTAATGGAAATAAAGAGTTATTATAGTATACATAGTACCTGGTGATGAAAGGGTTGATCTTGGATTATTATCGGAGAAGAATGATGATGATGATGACGATGAAATGAATCGTGATCGAGAAGGAGAAGAGGAGAGATGATTGTGGAGATTTGATGACTCGGATCAGTGACGTGGAAGGCTGTGGTTGGTAGATGATGGTGAACAATAGAATGATGATGATGGTCGTCGTGAGACACAACAAGATGATTATGAACGGCCTGTTGTTGTTGATCTAGAGCTTCTGCCGCCCTTCGATGGTGGCGGTCGACATCGCTGCTGCACGTTCCGTCGGCTGTTTGAGCATTTCTTCTCGTTGAAGCCTCCTCTATCCCCACCTACAATCATAAACGAATGTTAAATATATGTTTTAGTCTTTTAATGTTTAAAGATTTTTTTTTTTTGGTTAATAGATTCAACCCTATCAACTTTATCATTGACACATTTATGTCAATTATATTTGTGATGTTTTTGGCAAATCCCATTTTTGTTTATAGACTTGGGGGATGTAAGAAGGAAGGGAAAAAAAAAATACATGTTAAAATATTTCTTATGTTTAAATGTCTTTTATGATTGTTTTTTAAAAAAAAAAAATTGTTTTATACAACAATATTGTATAATTAAGGATTCAAAGTTGCAATATCAACCCACTTCGACATGATATCTTTTTTATTATTATTATTAATTGAGGGTTTAGAGCGTAAGTAAGAAGAAAAAAGTACATGTTTTAGTCTAAAGTTTAAAATCCTTCAATTTAATCTCTATTATTTAAAAAAATTCAAGTATTACTCTTGTTAGTAAATGACTTATACATCTTAAAATGTAAGGGTTAAAATTGAAGCTTTTTAAATAATAGAGATGAAATTGAAGAAAAAGAAAATCTTGGACAGGGACCAAAAGCATTTATGTTATTTTCATGAAATTAAGAATGATTGGAATTGGTAACATAAAAATAACCTCATCAAAGCTTGTTCTAAACGGAGCAAATCCAAAATGGTCAGATTTGAGATGTGGCTGAATATCCAACGAACTAAAACTAGAAATGGAACAAGCTCCAACTCGGGCCGCGGCGGCCGGAGACATATCGTCGGCGTGAGCCAAAGAAGAAGAGCTGCCACTTGCAGCACTTCCCTCCGCCGCCGCGAGGCTTCTCTCCGACCAGTTGCACTGCCGCGGCTGCGTCTGATAAAATATCTTGGACACCACAAGTTCACCTTCTTTCTCTTCTTCATGCTGTCCCAAATGGTATTGGTGCATCACCCAATTGGTCTTTTCTGGCTTTCTATTTTTTCCAAAGTTTGTGTATAGTACCAAGATTTTCTTGCACCCCTTTTGCTTCCCGTTCGCCATCACGGGTCGGGTCTTCCCCGTCTTGTGCCACCGCGTTTCCCCGCCCTGTAAGTCGCACTCCGTTTGTATCTTCCTCCGCTTTCTCGTCCCCGTCGTGTACGCTTTCGACGGCCGGTGGAAGAAATGCCTGTTCAATCCATCCCTAGTAACACCTATTTCAAAATAATGAGAGAGTCTTACATAAATATCATTAATAGGAAATAAAAAGAAAGAAACTGGAGTCATAATATACGACCTAATAATTATGAGGTTACTCATGATTTATTTCTCCGTCTCTAAATATTATCGAATAAAAAAGAAGAAATTAGATTTAAACATTAAAGAAAAAAAAGGGATAAACCTGGAAGTTTTTCAGGATGTGTGTAACAAATTCCATCATCTCCTTCAATTGTGGGAATAAATTCATCAATCAAAGGGTGAGATTTCATGTCTTTTGCTTTAACTTTAGCTTCGAGATGTTCTATCAATTCTTGATCTGTCGGATCAAATTTCACTCCTGCTGGTAAACCTACCCAATCCTGCAACAGTTTTCATTTCAAAAATTCAACTAAAAAAAGTAATAAAAAAAAAAAAAGAAAAAAAAAAGAGAGGGGGAGAAACCCTTTTGATATTAAACCTAATTAATAAAACAACTTCCATATACATACATATAGAAATTAATTAAACCCTTTCCAAAAATCAAATTAAACTTATTTGTGGGTTTCTCTTAAATATCTTCCATAAATCAAATTCAAAAAAAAAAAAAAAAAAAAAAAAATCAATACCGGCCTTCCTTCAAGCTTATGTCCACAGCCAGGGCAGTGTTTAGATCCACACATCTGATGCTGTTCAAGCTTTGCATCTATTAAGGAATCATACCCAACTTTACTATTCCTCATATCTCTCCGTCGTCTCTTCAACCGACTTGTCGTCGTTCATATCCCGCACCGAGACAACGACGACAATCGTACAAACAAAAGAAGAAGAAGAAGAAGAAAGACCGATCTCGAAGAAGGTTATATAAATATATACGGAGTCGTAGCCGCCGCAATCAGTGCGAACGACACCGTTTTTTCGAAGGGAGAAAGATGATGAAGAAGAAGAAGAAGAAGAAAAGATAAAGGGGAGTGAAATGATTTAAGTTTGTGTGTCTCGCGGCTAGTTAGTAGTATAGAGAGAGTAGCTTTATTATTAGCTTTAACTGAAATTAAACACAAAAAGGAAAAGGGAAGAGTTGCTATTAATTCAACATACAAACACACCGACCCTTTACCCCCTTTGCTGAATTATATACAAAGCACATGTTTTTTTCAGGCCCCATCTTCAATATTTTCCAAAAAAAAAAAAAACAATTGTGATAAAGAAATAAAGTAATTAAGAAGGAAGAAACCAAAACTACCCACAATTTATTTTGTTTATTATTATCATTATTATTTTACTTTCTCTCACTCACCTCTCTTTTCTTTGAGCCTTGACTACAAAAGCTCAAAAGGAAAGAAACCGCCTTCACACAAAGACATACAAAATCACTCCTAATTCATGGTAGAAGGAAGAACGATCATAAACATAACACAATAACTAATTTAATTGCGGTCCACAAGTACTCGAACCAAAATCGATAGCATAAAAATAAGCCGAATAATTTAGAGAAAAGTGCACCTAAACTATATGTGATTTGTTCCGATCATACATGTAATATATATTTTCTTAAATATTAATGAGTGTTCGTGTAACCCTTACAACATTTGGTTGTAAAGAAAATTTGTAGTGTTTGAATAAATGGCCACAAAATCGATACAAAAAAGAAAATTTGTTGTATATACCAATTTTAGGACCATCTATTAGAATTATAACACATTTTTATCAAAAATTCGTTTATACCAAAATTCGGAGTGATTAAACTCTATCGAACTCAATGAATAACTAGTAATTGAACTCAATCAGTTTGTTAAGTGATTGAGCTCAACAGATTAAGTTCAATCAATATCTAGTGATTGAACTTAATATTTTACACTCAACCACTCGATTACTTTCGGTTTTTTGGTATATGTGCAATTATTTTCAGTTTTAGTGTTATAGATACAATTTTTTAGCCAATTTTTTGTTAAACATAAAAAATCCCCTACAAAAAAATATATAAAGGCCAAATATGAAAAATGAAAAAGAAGACAGAGAAGATAAACCCACAAATTTTAGTTTGGGAATCAACCATATACTTACTATTAAAATTTCAGAGAGATGCAATAACTCTAAGGATTTGGTACAAATTAAGAAAGATGATATTGTTCTCTTAAACTCTCAACAATGGCTCTAAAGAGCTTAATTTCTATATGATAAGATCAATATACATTTATTCATAATGTTAGGTTAAAGATAATCAAACCCAAACTTTACCAAGGTAAAACATTTAACCAAAGATAATTAATAAATCATAAGTAATTCAAATTAACAGTAGGGAACTAAACTTAAATGTTTTAACCCAAACTCATTAAATTAAACTTCATATTGTAATTGACACTAAAGTTTAGAATATACATAGCTTTAATAAAAGTTATTCGAATCAAGACGTTGGTGGTGTACTAGACCCGGATGGAAAGTGATTCAAGGCTTCAAACGAAGCTATATATGAAATAAATAAATAAACATAAATTATCAAAATTGGAATTAAATATAGGAATTTTAAGTTATGATTAATAGTAACTTTGTTTAATATAAACAATAATTTCATGCTATGTAATATATTTTTTTTTAATATCTAATTTTTATTATTTTTTTTTTTTTGAATTTCAAGCAAAATTTAAAACTTTAAAAAAAATTATAATATTTTGTTGAATAACTCAATTGTTTCCAAAAATAAAGATATGGTAATCAAACAAATACAATTTTCCAAAGATTAAATTATTATCAATCTCGGTCTTTAATTTGTTTATCGTTTTCAATTCCAGGGATCGAACCCGTGACACTGGTGTTGATCAACTAGTTTATAACCAAACAATGAAATCATTGCTTCACTGTCCCATTCGGTAGACCATTTTTAGTTTTAGTAGTTTATGATTTTCAACAGTTATTTTCTTGATTAAAATTTGATTAAAAAAATTGAGCTATATATGTTTTCTTTTTCAGTATTAGATTTGGGAAGGTAGAGATTTAAATTTTACTATAAAAGTAGTACCCATCTTTAACGGTTGAAGTACGTTAATGGTTTTTTTTTTTTTGAAACCAAAGTACGTTGATGTTAGCCCAATTATATATGTAAAGTTTTTTAATAGTACTTAATTGGAATTAATAGACCGTTCGGGCAAGGACTTGTGCGAAATTAATTTATAAATAGGTGGTCACTCTAGATGGAATTTATCATCTATCATTTCATAAAGTTACGCCAATTAATTTTCTTTTTTTTTTGAATATAAATTGGGAGAGGGGAACCACAAACCCCTACAAAAAAGGTACAACTACTCGAGCCAAGTATCGATTTAAGAGCTCGAATCTGTGATCATGGTATTGAACTGAACTTCGACCAAACAATGAAATCAGTAAACCCTCAACCCTTTTCATAATTACATCAACTAATTAAGCAAACAAAATTTAGGATTAAATGATTCAAACTTGTAACATTTAAATCGATGTATGTCAATTATGGCTAGATTCAATTTGATTTGACAAGCAAAAACTTTTTATTTGTTTTGATTGTGTCTCAATTATTTTTGAGCTGGATTAGTGACCATGATGCCTTTTGGGCAATGAATGGTTAGAGAGAGAAAGAAGAAAAGAGGAAGAGGTTGCTTGGTAAGAAAGGGAAATGAGGAGTTTTGTACAAAGAAAACTGAATGGACCACCACCATGGCTTGTCATTAGAGCTGATTAAAAACCCTAAAAAGGACCTATGCAAACTTGGACCAGAAGAACTCACATCAAACCATTCAACAACTTGGTTTTATTTTAGCTTTCTCTCTTTTTGGTTTTATTTGTAAGATTTTTTCTCCATGTCTAGAAAAGGAAATTTGAAAAAATAGTGAAACTATAGTTCATGAATTTCAGAGTTTGTTTATTTTAGTTGATGTATTTTTAAGAGTGAAACTATAGTTCATGAATTTCAGAGTTTGTTTTTTTTTCTCCATGTCTAGAAAAGGAAATTTGAAAAAAGAGTGAAACTATAATCATCAAAATTAATATGACTATTTGTGTTTAAGATGAAAAGAACCATTATTAAGAGAACCATTATTAAGATGAAAAGAATGATTATTAGGAGAATCATTATTAAGATGAAAAGAATGATTATTTTTTAAGTTTTATCGAAAGTTCAATTGAATACTTTTATAATTGGGAAATTGTATTAGATAGTCCAATTTTACAAAATAATTACAGATCTAGGCAAATTTGAAAATATTAGCATTAAGAGTCAAATATACGGTATAAATAATACTCATCATACTGTATTATGTATTAATTATTCAGTATAAAAAGTATTATTTTATACCGTATATATGATTATGATTGCTAAATTTTTTCAAATTTAGCTAGTGTTGTAAATATTTTATCAATTTGGTCTATTCCTACAAAAACTCCTTTATAATTTTATAAAATGAATTTTGTTAATCAACCAATCAAATTCTTACAATCCACCTCCAAAGGAGAGCCAATAACGGTGAGAGATTTTCCTTCCAAAAATTGAAACTTTTTTCAACAAACAGACAAAAGGTCATCTATCTAAAAAAACAAAGAAACTATTATTTGACTAATAAATCAATCACACTATTACAAAGGTGCTATAAAAAAAAAAACTATATATATATATATAGTAGGATTAGATACTTGAAAGTGTATCGATAAAAAATATCTATAACAAATTTGTAAGTATAAAAACGAAAAATTATATTTTAACAAAAGGAAGGGAAAAAAAAAGGTAGAAAAATGATATGATGATGGCTAGATTTCACGTTTTGTTGTCATAACCTCATTAAGAAATTTAGGCCCCGTATGGTAACGTTCCTGTTTCCTATTTCTCGTTTCTGTTTCTCTTTTTTTAGAAACAATGTCGTTTGGTAACGATCCCGTTTCTTGTTCCCAAAATTAAAAAAAAAAACGTTTCCAATATATGCCTTGAAAAGGAGAAACTCCAACGTTCTGTTTCTTCTGATTTCTGCAGGCTTCTTTATATTGTACATTGGTTTTATATAAAAAGCAGTATATTCTTTCAACAAAATATATTTTTGGCATGATGGTAAGAGATGGAAGCTGCTTTCCTTTTGATGCAGATTCAAATCCCAAGTTCATCCTTTTTTTTATTTGCATTTTATTACAACTAATTTTTCAATTTTAATTGGTCAAATATATATTTATATATTA
>JBBMEF010000008.1:1354351-1366318 GCA_037832685.1 Sicyos baderoa
AGAAGAATGAAGAAAAGAAAGAGAAAATGGCGGAAGAGAAAGGAAGAAGAAAAAAAACGTAAAAAGAAGGTAATAAATAAGAGAGATAAAATGTAAATATAATTAAAAAGGTTGACATTTTTAAAAGGAAAGAATTTAAATGAGTTAAGAATATTTTAATGACAATATAAAATCTGGCATTTATTTAAATGAGTTGAAAATCTGACATTTATTGCTTTCAGGGGCAAAGTTGAATTAAAAAAAAAGAATTTATTCGAAAAAATAAAAGAAAAAACAATTTTACAAAAAAAAACTTGGGTGCCTAAATATGCAATTAGTTTTCAATATAGGTCTAGTTACTATAATTTCCCTTTTTTTAAATTAAAATAATAATAAAAACTAAAAATCTCACTATGAAGGTCATTTAACCTATTTACTATCGATTTATCATAATAAAAGAAAATTTTTGATAAAAATGTAATAGTAAAAATCACTATGAAGGCAATTATATATATTATTTAATGAAATAAAACTAAAAATATGTTTTTTTGTTCTATTTTCTTTCCATTTCAGTATAAAGTTTGATAAAATCAATGAAAAAAAATATATTTTTAATATTTTGATTTTGGGTATGATATATTTCAAATTCAACAACTTATCCTTGAATTCACTAATCTTTTATTTTACTTATTTAAATAACAAAAATGTTAGTTACATAATATAATATTAATTAAAATAATGATTAGATTAATTTCAAATATTAATATATTAATGAAATAATTAATTTAATTTTAACGTAATTTAAATTTTTAAATAAAAAAAATTGATATAAAAGTAAAATAAAAGAACACACACAAGAATTAATGGGCTTTATTAAAATGTGTGAGGTAAAAATGTTCAATTTTAAAATAAAGAGATCAAAAGTGAACATTATTAAAATATAAGGAGTAAAAATGTTCATATTTTTAATATAAGAACCAAAATTAAATTAGACTCCAACCTATGAACCAAAAAGATAGTTTTCCCTAAAATAACAAATACCCTGAAGATTAGACATATGAAAAAAGTAAATAGAGGGAAGATAAGAATATAATGAATTATATCGAATGAATGAGTAACGTAATGACGTCATTGTTTGGTTGTAAATAGTTCAATATTAACATCGTAGATTCGATTTCGAGAATCGGTATTTGTCCTCGTAGAGAATATAATGAATTATTAATTCACTCATTTTCAAATGATCCAAATGTTTGTGACATGTTATTAATAAAATAGGCGGCAAGTAGAGAAAGATTGTGTGATATTCCCTTCACGATTTCATATCCTTTATTTTAGCATAGTATTAAATGAGTCGCCGATCAGATTTCCAAAAACGAAAAACGATTTTCCATATTTAATTGTTGTCATCCGTTTGTCTGGTTGCCCCTCACGCACTCACACCCCTCTCTTCTCGGAAGCACTGTATGGTAATTTTGATTTTCTTCCCATTAATTCTATGGCGCAACAAAATGTTCACAGCTCCTCCAGTTTTCAGCCACCAATTTTCTCCACAAAACCCAGGATTTCGATTTTTACGATCTGGTCAACAGGTATTTATATTTTCCCATTTGGGTTTTGTTCAACGGATTCAGATTTGTGGTTTGCCCCATTAATTTCCTCTGTATTTTGCCCTTGTTGATTCGTTGTTTGAAGATTGGAGTTTAGGAATCGTTTTGGGCTTTGATGGCGACTCCTGTTGATAATAACATTGACAGTAGCAAGGGTAAGGTTGTTTATGGCGAGGCTGGTTATGTTCTTGAGGATGTTCCTCACTTCACTGATTATATGTCTGATCTCCCTGTACGTTTTTCTCCAACCCCCCATTTGAATTTGATTTTGATTTCTTGTTTTGTTCATTTTGATGGGATTTTGTAATCTGGGTGTGTGTTTGTTTTTGTCTATTTATTGATTTTTGAATTGAAATTGGTTTCTGAATCTGATGGGGTTGTGCTTTGTTTGTAGACTTATTCCAATCCATTGCAAGACAATCCTGCTTACTCTGTTGTCAAGTTGGTGTTTCTTGTTTTGTGCTTTTTCTTTAATTTGATGTTTGTTTTTTTCTTGTAATTGATGAAGTTAATCTGTGTTTTGCAGGCAGTATTTTGTGCATGTTGATGATACTGTTCCTCAGAAGGTTGTTGGCATTTTCTTTGATTTTAACTTTAGTTTTGAGGGAGTTTGCATGTTGATATGTTTTATGATGTTTGTAAATTTTATTAATCTTGAATTTGGGATTTGGTTACAAAATGTCAGATTGTGTGTGTATTAAGATAATCTGATACTCATGGCTTGACATTTCCTGTTTTTTCTTGTGAGGGAAATTTTCCTAACTTTAAATTTATCAAAAGAGTGGAGGCTTCATTAAGAAATTGGTTTAAATTTCATCTTATCTGACCACCTAGTAGCAAGATTCATGAAGCATTGATATGTGAAAGTTGATAATAATCTCAGCTAGCATTAGCAATTTGCATCATTGTTTTCTTTGCTTTTGCAGGTTGTTGTTAACAAAAATGGTCCAAGGGGAAGACATTTTAGGCGTGCTGGCCCCCGCCAACGAGTAAGCTCTCTATCATTTCGCTTTAAGTATGCATGATTTTTAACTTAATCTTTTAGTTATTGAGTTGCAATGGCTTGGTGTTCAGGTATACTTTCAGTCAGATGAGGTTCATGCTTGTATCGTGACGTGTGGCGGTCTTTGCCCTGGACTCAACACTGTGATCAGGGAACTGGTTTGTGGCTTATACAACATGTACGGTGTCAAGAAGGTTCTGGGGATTGAAGTTAGTGATTACCTTAATCTCTGCTCTTACCCACACAAATGATGTTTTTTCATACCCACTTGGAATGATATAGCTTCTCAAGTTCAACGATTCACTAATATTTTTTTCTTCTGAATTCTCTTTCGAAAATCTTTAGTTAAAACAGTTTTTGATTGTAGTATTTTAATTCTGAAGATCAATGCAATATCATTAGGAATTTATTAAGCTAAAAGTTTGAGTTGCAGGGTGGATATAGAGGTTTCTATGCTAAGAATACCATCCATTTAACTCCTAAGTTTGTGAATGATATCCATAAACGTGGTGGAACCATCATTGGGTCATCACGAGGTGGACATGATACCTTAAAGATAGTTGACAGCATCCAAGATCGTGGCATCAATCAGGTGTGATGAATATTATCTTTGTGCAATTTTGATGGAAATAACATTCTCATGTATTATCACTATGTACATACCAGACTGCAAATTCAAATTCTTGGACCTTACTTCATTGCTTTCCTTTCTTCAGGTTTACATAATTGGTGGAGATGGAACTCAGAAGGGAGCAGCTGCTATATATGAGGTAACATAGTGAAGGGGATGTGCTCCATAAGTGTTGAGTTGAATTGTGTTAAACCATCCATCAACCCAAAAGCTTAAGCTGGTGGATTGGAGTAAATTAATTTAATTATATCAACCAACACTCCCCCTCACTTGTGGGCTTTGAAATTTGAGAAATGCCCTACAAGTGGAATTTAATTTTAATTGGGAAGGAAACGACTTGCCAGAGATTCGAACTCATGACCTCTTGGTCTGATACCATGTTGAATTGTGTTAAACTACCAATCAACCCAAAAGCTTAAGCTGGTGGGTTGGGGTAAATTAATTATATCAACCAACAATAAGTTATAGAAATTTGTGTCTTTTGCGTTCTGTATTTATTTTTTTTTCGTTTTTTTAAATGTTGATACAAATAATGTTGATCTCATATGGCTTATCCACTTTTTGTTATTGCAGTTCTTACTTAAAAAAATTGATTGTTTGTTGCTCAGGAAGTCAAAAAGAGAGGGCTCAAAGTTGCAGTTGTTGGGATCCCGAAAACCATCGATAATGACATCCCGGTACACTATTCATGTTCCAATTGACTATTGTACTAGATTGAATTGTTACTGGATCTAAGTGTATTTTGCTTCTTACTGATGCAGATCATTGACAAGTCCTTTGGCTTTGACACTGCTGTTGAGGAGGCTCAGCGTGCTATAAATGCAGCCCATGTTGAAGCTGAAAGTGTGGACAATGGTATAGGGCTTGTGAAGTTGATGGGTCGCTATTGTGGTAAGTTTATGGTTTTGTTATGATCTTTTATTTTAAAAAAGCTTACCTAATAATCAGCTACATCACATGATTTCTCATTTACATTCGGCGATCTCGCCTTCCATGTCTTGGTACAGGACCTAGCCCAGTCCTATAGCACTTGTGATCTGTAGAACTTCTAGATTTGAACTTGTCAGATGTTATTTTCCCAATACCTGTACTAAGTCCTAATGTAGCATTCATGGTGATGTGATGAGTGCAGGGTTTATAGCAATGTATGCAACTCTTGCAAGCAGGGACGTCGACTGTTGCTTAATTCCAGAGTCGTCCTTTTATCTCGAAGGACCGGGTGGACTTTATGAATACATAGCAAGATGTCTTAAAGACAATGGTCACATGGTCATTGTCATTGCAGAAGGAGCTGGTCAGGAGCTGCTTTCTGGAAGCCTCAATTCTAAGGATGCTTCTGGAAATAGGCTTCTTCAAGATGTTGGGCTATGGTTATCACAGAAAATCAAGGTTTGGCTTTCAATGTGCTTTTTGTTGTAGAAAAATAAAGCCGTTTAGTGTTGACCATCTTCTCGACAAACATTTATCCGTCGTTAGGTAGTGCCATATGAGGTGACTATTTAAATATTACTCTTGATCTCCGGGATGAGATTCTCATGCTTTTACGACTTTGATGTGACATTCTAACTAATATCACAGTAGTTGAAATACTTGAATCAAATTATAGTTTGCTGAGAAATTCATTTCTATTGTACAGGATCATTTTTCAAAAGAACTTAAGACGACCATAAACCTCAAATATATTGGTAGGTTCCGAGTGATCTGTTTCCATACCATTCAAGATTTTATCGGACTATACGACCGAGATGTAAAATGTTATTCTTCTGGCAGATCCAACATATATGATCCGAGCTATTCCAAGTAATGCCTCTGACAATGTTTACTGCACTCTGCTCGCTCAAAGTGCTGTACATGGAGCAATGGCTGGATATACTGGCTACACTAGCGGGCTTGTTAATGGAAGACAGACATACATTCCCTTCTACGTAAGACCCCGACCTTGACCGCTCTGCATATACTCACTGAATATTTACACAAGATGCATCATAACACACATTTGATGGACTTATTTGAAGTCTTACGAGCTATTTATTACAAACTGATGTTTTACCTGTTGGAGGTAAAAGTTGAAACCAACAAACCGAGTCGATTGGTCTTGCATTCTCTTTTGTTATTAGTTATTATGGGGTTGATCAAGTTAGCATGGCTCGTGCTTGTGGCCAGCCATTGAGTCTTCTTGCTTTTCTCCTATGAGTTTCTTGACATCCAAATATTGTAGGGTCATGTGATTTTTCCTATGAGAATAATCGAAGTGAGTGTAAGCTAGCCTGAAACAATCCCACCCAATATATCTATGGCTGTGAATGGAATGAATGTCAATCGATTTTCAAGCTGAGTAGACATTCATTGACTCATTAATCATCTCTGCAACGAATGCTATTAACACATGGTCAATGTGCAGCGAATTATTGACAAACAGAACAAGGTCGTGACAACTGACAGAATGTGGGCGAGGCTTCTATCATCGACGAACCAGCCGAGCTTTCTGACAGCACATGACGTAGTCGAGGCAAAGAAAGAGGAAGAGTCGTTGAAACCGATCAGTCAGTTAACCAATACCACTGAAGTCGAAACGGTGAGCAAACCTAGTGTAAAATAGTTCCAACTGAATTGTGTCAAGAATTTGAAAGGTGGATGTGTTGCAAGGTAAGCTAAGGCTGTTGTTTTTGGGCCTTTCAGTTCTTATATCTAGGAATTGCTGAAGTCCTAAACTACTACTTGTGAAGAAGCTGTCTTTATGGAGTTCTGTATTTATCCTCACTTTGTTGTTTGTAGTCTAATTATTATCAAAGTGAAAAGTAGATCTTTTTATAGTCTTGAATATATAATCAGTGTACTTGGGATCTCTTTGCTCCTTGGATGAGCTACTGCTGTATGCAAATTTTTAATAAAATATTTCATTTTTGTTATAAATTGTTTTCATACAATAATATTTTTTAGGGTAAATACTCATTTTTACCCCCAAAAAAGAGAAAGGAGAGGAAAGGAAATAGTTAGAGGAGCCTTTTTTATCAATTCCTTACCAATTTTTTTTTTTATCATTATACTTGTAGCTTGATTTCTTAACCCAACGCGTTGTAAATATGAAGCATTCGAAAATAAATAAATCGAAAACTTACGAGACTAGTCAATCAAATAAATAAATCGAAAACTTACGAGACTAGTCAAATCAAATAAATAATTAAAAACATGGTCATTTTTTATACATTTCTTTTGAACTTTTAACTATTGATAATTAATTTATATGCTTGTAATTTCCTTTTGTTTGCATTGTGCTTATCTAGAGAAACAAGCAACTCTAACATTATATTTTATCCCCAATTCATCATGAAAGTTATGCATCTTTGTGCAAAATTTTGGATTAATCCAAGCACAATGCATTTATTATGTATATTGTCAAAAGACTCAAAAACATGATCGCTTTGTATGGTACAAGTTTACTTACGATATTTAGATATCAAACAAATCTATAAAAAAAAATGTTTTTTTTTATATGTTCATGATAGTGTGAGATTAGGAATAAAACATGTCATTTATTTTTAGAAAATGGAAAGTCATCATATTTATTATATTTAAAAATATGAAGTTTTTTATTTGTAGTTAAAAATATTAAAATGTTGGTAATGTGTTTTTGAGTTTTCATTTTAACTATTCTTTTTAGTAATAAAATTCATGTAAGCACCTCAATAACTACATCATTAATCTATTGTGTTTTAGAATTAATTTAGTAATTATTCTAGTCAACATTTCGTCATTTCACTAACGATTGTGTTATATCAAAAGTTAAAATGAAGTATTATTTAAATGTGAGAGTTAAAAATATTTGATTTTGAAATACAAGAACTAAAGTGAAACTTGGATGAAAAGACTAAAAATATAGTTTTCCTATTATTTATTAGCGGCAGAAATGCTCTATTTTAATTAAAAAATTATTGAACTTTTTATACTTTTTGAAAAGGATACATATCCATTACAAATTCGCCGTCCTTGCTTGGAAAATATCAAATCGTTAACTTGTTTATTTAAAATTTAATATGAAATTGTAAAAGACCCGATCGAATTATCGGTCATAAACTTAGTCTTTACTACATGCATGCATTTAAAGCGGAAAGTAAATGGTAATTTAAACATGAATAACATCCAGATTCAGCTGTAAAACTTATAATTAAAAACATTCAAGAAACTTCTCTGGCCAGAGATATTTAAAACAGAAAACAGTCTTGCATTCTATAAAACTGAAAACGGAATCCAGATCATTCATAAAATTCACCTAAGGGCTTTGTGCCCAACTACATGCAATGTAAACAGTTTTAAACATCAAAATAAGATACTTAGGGTTGACAAAATAATTATTCATAAAAACAGCGAGCCATTTCCCATGATCGATCACCAACTGCCTCCAACCATTACTGAGCATGTCCAAGATTACCTGTGGAAAACCACAAGAATAAGGGTGAGCAATCCAAGATTACTCAGTGATAATTCTCCAATCGGAGTACAATACATCTCAACAGATCGTCTACTGAAATGCAAGCAACAATCAACTTTCAGCACACTGAGACCAACTCTGGGTCCTTCGAGAATCTTTGATCTCGAACTAAGCTCTACAACTTACTTGACAAGGATGTCGGGTGTGCTAGTCTCAAGATCCCGAGTGAGCCTCCAGTCGGAGTATCAAGAGCGTGCGCGCACACCGCATGCTACTGAATCCAAGTAGGTGCTGGGTCTAAGGCAGCGTACTCTGGTCTAGGTTCACATGTCCTAAAGACTCGGAAGGTGTCACTGAATCATAGGGATGTGAAACCTCGGCATCGAGCTATGTCAGCATGAACCACCACTAGCCTGCGGCTAGGTCCCGCTCAACGCATGCTTACATTGCGAGACGGTCCCGCCCAAAGGCTGCAGACTTGGGTATGCCAACACGATGTGAATCGTGTCGGTGAGTGGGGACGGGACAAGCATCATCATCCTCCCGGTCGGCGGGGCAACTATACGTCGTGCCCACTCGCCCAAGAACTGTGGACTAGGCTATGCCAATTGCAGGGTTAGCTAAACCGTGCTGGCGGTCAGGGGCAGAGTATATGTTCTCGCGCATCCCTGCCAATGGGACAAATTACTTTATGTCACCTCGGTTTATAGATGATGACTCTCCTATACAAGGCTATGCTAATAATTCATTCAACCAGATCAAACATACACCAACATAAGCACATCCTAGCATGGCACTACAACAACATAGACGGAACATGTTGAACAGATCAATCAAGCATGCATCTAACATTTGGAAGGAAGTCAACAAACATGCCAGATAGAATTTACGAAAAGCATCCTAACCACTATTCATGCATACAACAAATCATCACAAACAAACAAGTATTACTATTGAGAGCAGGGTCCACACAATCCCAGTAAGGAATCCTTACCTGGATTCGGCGAACTAAAACCACTCGAAACAACTCGTAACCGCTAGCAAACAAATACCGAACACCTAGAAATTATAAACAAACAAGCAATTAATTTCTAAATAATTAAACCAACTAAAATAGCCTCTAAAAAGGGCCTGGACAGCAGCTTATAAACGAATCAGACAAAGAGCAGCAAGACGATACCCAAAGCGAAGACAAAAACACGACTGCGCAGCAGCTCGTGGCTGCACGCGCGAGCGAAGGCAGCGAGTGGATGCGGCGCTGATGCTGGGGTGCGCTTGGGCGCGAGGCGGTGTGCATACCCTTAAATCGTACTAAACATAAAAACCCATCTTCAAAAACACAATAGGCAACTCAAATTCAGAAAATAAAACCCCATAATTGAATCCTCCAGAAAAAGGCGGCACAGTTAATGTATTTAAATCTAGAAAAAAACAATTCGATGACATCATTTATATAGACGTTTAAATATCCAATTAACTTTGTAACATTATCTTAAAAAAAAAAAATGAAACCAAACACTACTTTATTAAATCAAATATAACATGTTTCAAAAAAAAAAAAAAAAATCAATATAACAAAACATACAACTCTCCTAGATAGAGGGGACCACTCTAGAAGGGAACATACTTTCAATATTGAAGTTGGTCTCATTCCACATATAAGAATAAAACTATCAAAACATAGAAACATCAAGAAAAAAGACAATAAAATTTAATTGACTTTCGATAAACTAAGGGAATGCACATCCGTCGTTTATTATGCAGTACATCAAGGTCTTTGCATTTTAGGATACCCATATAAAATCATTTGGATGTCAACCTCCAATATGTTTTTTGAATATTTAATGTGTAAGATATTCTCTAGTTACATATTTACTTCATAACTTTATATATATATATATATATATATTATTTTATTTTTTTTGAGAAACATCATTTTTCTTTTCTTTTCACATTTATAAAATAGTAAATAAAATAGTGTGTTATTTTAGTATATGATTATTAGGCATGCATTGATAATTACCATGCATAATCTTAAAGAGTATTTTTTAAATCATGGTTTTGTAATATAATTGTTCATACTTTCTATATTGAGCAAAGTTTTTTTTTTTTTTTTTTTTTTTTTTTTTTTTTTTTTTTAACTTTCCAACTAATTTTATTTTTTGTAAATTAAATTTATTTTAAATATAATATTTAAATTAATAAAAAAATATTATATAAATTTTAATTAAATATATTAATGGGTAAATTATAGAAATAAATTATAAAGACATTTGGGATATTTTCAAGAACAAAATCTATAGAATAAATACAATTTTTTTTTATGGAAAATACAATTGTCTAAATAATCTCAAATTATCATAAAAATATTATACAAAACAAACATATTTATTTAAATGTCAGGCATTTATCATCTAAATTATCTAATCCAAAGACACTAGGTAATGACTTTTACCCAAACAAATTGAGACTAATTAAATTGGATGTCTAAGGGAGGAGTGGGGCAGACCATAGAATGATTTCCATATTTTCGCTATCAAAATCAATCTTCATTCTCAAAAAATTGGCGGATCTAATTTTCAGGATTTTTATATGTATAATTTTTTCTTTCTTTTTTATATTTTTTAAAATAATAATACCAAATAATTAAAATTTTCTTTAAAAATATCTATCAAACGTCAACTATATTCTCATTTGCAAAAATAATTTAACCAACAAATATTTTTATATATAAGAAAGAAAGAGGATAATGAAAGAAAAAAATATTTTCAAAAATAAATAATAATAATAATAATAATAATAATAATAAAATAAACTGGCTAGAATTGGGAATGGGGGAGTATATTCCACGTCTCCACACAAAATCATTATTCATCTGGGTGACATTATCTTAATTTTAGGCTTATTTTTCATCACTATTCATATTTTAAATTCCTATCAAAATGATTTTCAGCTATTTCTCCCGGACCTCCAAAATTTTCACTTTAATTTTTTTTTTTTTTTTAGATTACCTCAATTGGAGTGGGAACACCTCTTGATCAT
Source organism: Sicyos baderoa (assembly GCA_037832685.1). NCBI lineage: Eukaryota > Viridiplantae > Streptophyta > Magnoliopsida > Cucurbitales > Cucurbitaceae > Sicyos > Sicyos baderoa. Next base: position 1,365,043 of record JBBMEF010000008.1, read on the forward strand.
TGGACATACATCGATATTGCTGAGCAACCGTTCATGTTGGCTAAACTTTGAATTTTACTTGTATAAATTAATAAATTTATAAGATATTTAAATATATATTTTTGGTCATATATGTGATAGTATATTTTGGTCATAGTATAGTTCTCAAATTTTTAAATATTGGTTTTATAATAAAGTCATTGTGAAGCTTATACTTGACCCTACACACAAAGAATGGAAGATAGGCAGCAAACCACATTTGATTAATCAGAACCCCAATAACAATACTATTATTATAATAATAACTTACAGACTTTGTTGAAACTCTTACAAGAATCATAAGAAATTCAACTTGTAATTTGCTTTTGTTCATCAACTTTTTTCCATTACATTTCGAGAAAGAGAGAAGAAAAAAAAATAATAAAAAAACTCATAATTAAACATTATTTTTTTGCTCTCCAATTTTTGGTCGCCGGCCGACAATAAAATTATACCGTCGAAAAATATCGTCACCATCTCAGCTTTTCCGGGAAGTACTGCAAATCCCAAAAATTTACAACATTTAAATACAAAAATATTATGGACAAATAAAAAGGTAAAAAGTAAAAAATTAAAAAATGAAGATTACCTTGTTAATGAGGGAAATGTAATATGGTTTAACTTTTTCTACGTCGACATGTTCTTTGCTCTTACTGTAGAGATCATACTTACTGAAATTTCATAAATTAATGAACAATTTGTTAATTCTCAATCAAATTATTTTGGACAATAATAGTAATTTTAATCAACAAATTAAATTTTAACCATTACTTGAATATATGAAGCCACTTCAAATTCTGTGCATCTTCCTCATTCATTAGGTGTTTGTAAGCTCCCGCTTTATGCAAAGCTGAAATATAATTAACTCAATTTAAGATTTAATTCAATAAAAAAAAATCAAAATTTAAAAATCCAGTATTTTTATTTACTTACGATAAAAAGAATGGTATCGAACTATGAACAATCCAGCCGAAGGCAAAGTAGATCCATTTTCTTTGGCTACCTACAAAAATGAACCAGAAATCACCCGAGTTTTTATTATTAAAAAAAGGGAATTTGCATGTATATTACAATAAAATAAAAAAATTGAGTAAATAGCAACTTTTTGAAAATAGGCAGCAAATCTATCAAAATAAGATTGATAGACTCCATCAACAGTGGCTGATAGACTCCATCAATAATACTCCATCAATAATGTCTGATAGACTCCATCAATAGTGTTTGATAGAATCTATCAAAAAAAAGTTGCTATATTTGC
>JBBMEF010000008.1:1366418-1382186 GCA_037832685.1 Sicyos baderoa
CAACCCATGAAAATTCCATGATTTTCAACCCAACCTAACCCATTTATGTATTCAACCCAACCCAACCCGACAATTTGAGTTGAGTTGGTTCGAATTTTTCGAGTTGTTGGGTTAGTGTGCACCCCTAATTTCTTGTCCTCTTCTCTCTATATATACTAAAAAAAAAAAATAAAAAAAAATCCATCATTGGACTCTTAATTCTGTAAAAATCAACATAGTTCAACCATAAAAATTTGTTTAATCAACTTTAAAATACTTCATTCCCCTAAGAATATGCTAGTTCCCAATTGCCAAAAAAACAAATCCACTAGAAATAAAGTTTATGAATTATTAATAAAATATGCGCCAAGAAGAGAATCTCAGTCATATTTTCTTATAATTTCATAGCCATTCTTAAAAGACAAGAATAAATACTGCTTTGGATGCGTTTTGTACGGATTGATTAATAAATAAATTAGTTCCGTCGGTCGTCAAAGAATCCAATTTTCACTGTCTTAACAAAAAATATTGATTAGATTTTGGTGGGGAGGTAGGAAAAGAAAGTGTTGAGTTCTCAACTTCATAATTATTTTTAGTATATGCACTTTTTTATTTTTATTTTATTTTATATTTTATCTAATTTTATCAAATATTTTTTAATTATCAACCATATAATATAAAATAAAATATATTATATTTATCATTTTTTTTAAATAGAATTATATTTATCCATTAATACAAATATGTAATGATTATAATAAAAAAATTAAGGGTAAATACCATTTTGGTCCCTGAACTATTGTGCAAATTTTATTTTGGTCCCTAAACTTTTAAAAGTCAAATTTTAGTCCTATAATTATTGTTTTTGTTTCGTTTTGATTCCTCAACTTTGAAAAGTTCAATTTTGATCTTGAACTTGTAAAAAAGTTTAAAAATAGTTCTTGGACTAGAAAAAAAATCTTAATCTCGATTAAAAATGATGAGGTGTCAAAATAATAATAAAATAGATTTATTATCATCTTTCTCCTCTCTCTTAAAAAAATGAATTTCAATTTTAAGAAGAAAAAAAACGGAGAACTTGAAATATAAAATAATTGTCTTTCAACCTTTTTCTCTTTTAATTTCAAGTTACGTGTTTCTAAAGAAAAGGTTGACACAATTTCAATTTCAATTTCAACCTTTATCTCTTCTAATTTCAATTTTGAAACAATTTTAAGAAAAGAATTAAAGAACAATTGTTTCAAATTTGAAGCTATGTGTTTTTTCTTCTTAAAATTTACTTACGGGTCTTAAGACAAAGAGAGAAGAAGATGATTATAATAAATTTATTTTATAATTATTATTTTGACACCTCATCACCGAAATTACGATATTTTTTTTATAACCCAATGACTGCTTTTAAACTTTTTTTAAAGTTTAAGGATCAAAATTGGACTTTTCAAAGTTGAGGGATCAAAACGGAACAAAAACAATAGTTCAGGGACTAAAATTGGACTTTTGAAAGTTCAGGGATTAAAATGATAGTTCAAGAACCAAAATGGTATTTTACCCAAAATTTTAATATAAAATAAATAATTTTGCAACACTTCATCCTTAAAATATCAATTTCACAAATACTTCATATTTTCAAATTACTTCACTTCCTCTCCTTCTTCTTTCATTTTTTTTTTTTTTGTAACTCTCTTTCTTCTACTTCCTCTTCATCACTCCTTGGTAAATAAGTTTAGGTTCTATTTTTAAATTTATTTACCTATTTAAAAAATGAACATTTTCACCACATCAATTTCAATAATCTTTGCTTTAAATTTTTGTGTACTTTTAAATTTTACTTTTGTTTCGGTTTTCTTTTAAAAATAAAATTTACATAAGAATTAAAATAATATTTTATTAATATATTAAAATTCAAATTATTTTAATTATTATTTTAATCAGTATTATTTTATGTAATTTATTATTTTGTTATCTAAAAATAAAAAATGTGTATTATTGATATGGTCAAAGGGAATTTATAGTGAACAAAATATTCAGACTTTTGTACTATATTTGTAGCACAATTTTTAAATAACTTATCTAGAGCACTTAAAATTTTGTAACAGAACTCAATTGAGTGATAGAACTAGTTTATCATTGACTAATTTCTTTCGGCGATAAAATTTAATTAGTGATAAAATTCTTGATAGAATTTTATTGGTGATTCTCTGCTACACATAAATTGTTTTTTGTTTTTTGTTTTAGGTTATAGATGAACATATTTTGCCTTTTTTTTTTTTTTTATTATACATGCAAAAATTCCTATATCAAATATAAAAGTTTATACCAAATGAGTTAGTGATGTGATTGGTTGTCTAGTTTGATGTTAATCCATTTTCACCCCACGAAATCGATATTTATAATTCCCTTCTCCAACTTGTACTAATATATATATTTTTTAGTTTTTTAATATATAGATCAAATACCAAAAGGATAGGTGATGATATTATGATTTTATTGTTGTTGATAATCTAATTTAACATCATAGTCGCTTGATATGAATGGATATTTAATTCTTATTTATTTAAATAAGATTACAGATATTAAAAGAAAAATCCAAATTTCCGTAAGGATTCACGAATGTCCAAAACCCTTTTTTAATATCCATTTTCGATTCTTCTCGTTCGTTTGTGCCTCCAAAGCATTGTAAAGTAATTTTCATTTTCTTCCCAATAATTATACAGCACAAGAAATTTCCTCCAGTTTTGAGCCACCAGTTTTCTCCCGATCCAATTCGCAAAATACCAGTGCCTTTTAAACCCATCAAAACCCACAAAGTAATTTTCAATTTCTACTTTTGCAGCCATTTTTCACCATTCGGTCAACAGGGGCCGCGCCGATATATATTTATATAAAATTCCCCATTCGATTTTCTGTTCTACGTATTCAGATTTCTGATTTGCCCCCATCGATTTATTGTTTGAAGATCAACGTTTCGGATCGTAATGGCGACAGCGGTTAATAACATTGACAATACCCAGGTGAAGATCGTAAATGGCGAAGCTGGTTATGTTCTTGAGGATGTTCCTCACTTGTCCGACTATATTTCTGATCTTCCCGTGAGTTTTTTCACAACCCCATTTGGTTTTGATCTCTTGTTTACTTTGTTGATGATCTTCATGAGATTTGCTAATCTGGGTGTGTGTTTGTTTTAGTCACTTTGTTGATTTCTTAATGGAAGTTTGTACTGTTTGGATTGGTGGCCATTAATGATGAATCTAAGCTTTCCCCACTTGTTTTGGCTGATGGTTTGGTTTGTTTTTCTTGCAGACTTATTCCAATCCATTGAAAAACAATCCTGCCTACTCTGTAGTCAAGTTAGTGTGATTTTTGTTCTATATGATGGGTTTTCTAAGAGTAAAACTCCCCTACACATGCATATGTAGGGGAGTTTTGCTCGTTTTCTAATGGTTTGTTGGAATATTGGCTGATTTTCATTTGTGATTGATTAAGTTAATCTGTGTTTTGCAGGCAGTATTTTGTGCATATTGATGATACGGTTCCTCAGAAGGTTGTTAAGCTTTTTCCTTGGTCCTTAACTTTTGCAAATCTAATTAATCTTAAACTTTGAGCTTTTGTTACAAAATTTGGGATATGTGTTGAGGATGATCTGATAGTTGGTTGATATGACATTTTCTACTTTCTTGTGATGGAAAAGTTTCCTAACTTTTCTTTTGATATCCGCGAGTGTCTAAACTAGCTTACGCGTCTGACCTTCGGTAGGTGACTATTATGTATTGAACTCATCACCTTACTTAGTTACTTATGACACTCTTAACCACTTGAGATGGTTGAAAATTTTCTGAACTTTAAATTTGTCAAAAAGGTGGGGGCTTCATGAGGAAGGAAGCAGCTTTAAATTGCATCTTCTCTGTTCATCTAGTAGCAATATTTATGAAGCATTGATGCATGCAAATAATCATATTAGCAAGTTACATCATTGTGTTCTTTGCTTTTGCAGGTTGTTGTTAACAAGAATAGTCCAAGAGGAATACATTTTAGGCGTGCTGGCCCCCGCCAGCGAGTAAGCTCTCTCTTCTTTCTTCTCTCAATGTAGGCATAGTTTTTAGTTCATCTTTTAGTTATTGAGTTGCAATGGCTTGTTGTTCAGGTATACTTTCAGTCCGATGAGGTTCATGCGTGTATTGTGACATGTGGCGGTCTTTGCCCTGGACTCAACACTGTGATCAGGGAGCTAGTTTGTGGCTTATACAATATGTATGGTGTCAAGAAGGTTCTGGGAATTGAAGTAAGTGGTTGCTTCAATCCCTGCTCTTATCCACACAAAGGATGATCCTCTTTCTCGAACCAAACTCTTTTTAGTTAATAAAGTTCTTTATTGTAGTATTTTAATTCCAAAGCTCAATGTAATATATTCATGAATTTATTAAGCTAAAAGTGACTTGCAGGGTGGATATAGGGGTTTTTATTCTAAGAATACCATCAATTTAACTCCGAAGTTCGTGAATGATATCCATAAACGTGGTGGAACTATCCTCGGATCATCACGAGGTGGCCATGATACCTCAAAGATAGTTGACAGCATTCAAGATCGTGGCATCAATCAGGTGTGAATATTGTCTTTGTGCAATTTTGATGGTAAATTATGTTCTTATATATGTATTGTCACAATGTACATACCAGATTGCAACCTTAAATTCTTGGACCTACAATCATTGTTTTCCTTTCCTCAGGTTTACATAATTGGTGGAGATGGAACTCAGAAGGGAGCAGCTGTTATATATGAGGTAACATAGTGAAGCATGTGCTCTTTTAGTTATAAAACTTGACGTCTTAACGTTCAGTGTTCTCGTTTTTCATTCTTGATGTTTGATACAGATAATGCTGATCCCATGTGGCTTATCGACCTTTTGTTATGTGGTTCTTACGGAAAAAAATTGATTATTTGTTCCTCAGGAAGTCAGAAGAAGAGGGCTCAAAGTTGCAGTTGTTGGGATCCCGAAAACCATCGATAATGACATCCCAGTACATTGTTCTTGTTCCAATATTGACTATTGTGCTAAATTAAATTGTTACCGGATCTGAGAGGATTTTGTCTCTACTGATGCAGATCATTGACAAGTCCTTTGGCTTTGATACTGCTGTTGAGGAGGCTCAGCGTGCTATAAATGCAGCCCATGTTGAAGCTGAAAGTATGGAGAACTGTATAGGGCTTGTGAAGTTGATGGGTCGCTATTGTGGTAAGTTTGCGGCTTTGTTATGACTCTTTTTAATGGCTTATAATCAGCTACGCCACATGATTTTGCTCTTACATTCTGTGATCTTGCCTATACTTCGAGTCCTATAGCATTTATGATCAGTAGAACTTCAAGACTTCAACTTGTAGAAGCTTATTTTCACAATACCTTGACTAAGTCCCAATGTTGCTTTCCTGTTGATCGAGTGCAGGGTTTATAGCAATGTATGCAACTCTTGCAAGCAGGGACGTCGACTGTTGCTTAATTCCCGAGTCGCCCTTCTATCTTGAAGGACCCGGTGGACTTTATGAATACATCGCAAGATGCCTTAAGGACAATGGCCACATGGTCATTGTCATTGCAGAAGGAGCTGGGCAGGAGCTGCTCTCTGGAAGCCTCGACTCTGATAAGCAGGATGCTTCTGGAAACAAGCTTCTTCAAGATGTTGGGCTATGGATATCACAGAAAATCAAGGTTTGGTTCACAATGCTCTTATTGAATAAAAATAAAACCTTTCTGTGCCCTACCGTCTTTCCTTGTCGATATACTGTCAAAAGTTCGTAGATACGTTCGTTCATTTTAGTTAAATCGTGCTGTATGAAGTGACTCTTATTGTATGACCCTTGATCTTTGGATGAGAATCTCATGCTTGATTTAGATGTTAGATTCTCACTGATCATACATTACTTAAAATACTTGAGTTAAATCATGGTTTGCTGAGAATTTGATTTCTATTTCTGCAGGATCATTTTTCAAAAGAACATCATATGACCATAAACCTCAAATATATTGGTAAGTCTCAAGTCATTATTTCAATAGTGTTAGAGATTTTATCAGACTATATGACAGTCGTATTATTTTCTTCTTTTGACAGATCCAACATATATGATCCGAGCTATTCCAAGTAATGCTTCTGATAATGTTTACTGCACTCTGCTTGCTCAAAGTGCTGTACATGGAGCAATGGCTGGCTATACTGGGTACACTAGCGGGCTTGTTAACGGAAGACAGACATACATTCCATTCTGCGTAAGTCCCCGACCTCGACCTCCCTGCAGATAATCATTGAACATATAGACAAGATGCATGCATTGCACACATTTGATGGGCTTATTTGAATTTTTCCAAGCTTATAACTGTGTTAAAAACTGATATTTAGATGTTACTTTAGGATTGAAAGTCGAAACCAACCTAACCGACTGATCCACAGTCGGTTAGTCTTAAATTTTCTTTGGTCAAGTTAGTTAGGTTCGATGTGTACATGAAACAATCCCAATCTGTTAATGGCTGTAGACATTCATTCATTAAGCTCTGTGACAGAATGTTGCTAACACTGATTTGATCAATCTGCAGCGAATCACTGAGAAACAGAACAAGGTTGTGATAACTGACAGAATGTGGGCAAGGCTTCTATCGTCTACGAACCAGCCGAGCTTTCTAACTACAAAAGACGTAGACGAGGACAAGAAAGAGGAAGAGATGACGAAGCAGGTCAGCCAGTTAACCAATAACAACACCCACGCCTCGGCCTCGGCGGTGAGCAATCCCAGGTAAAGTAGTTCAACTGAATTGTGTTAAGAATGTGAAAGATGAGTGTGTTGTAAGCTAAGCTAAGGCTTGTATTTTTTTTAGTTTTCAGCTCTCTCTAGCAATTGCTGAAATTCTAAACCACCTGTGAAGAAGCTGTCTTTATGGATTTCTTTTATTTATAAATTCTATTTCTTTTGGCTTGAGGTACCTTGTTGGTTGCTAATAAAGTTTTATTTAAAAGTAAAATAAAATTAAACAATTCATGAGATCACATGTCACACATGACCTCAAGCCCACCTCATGGCTCATGATGCAATCAAATAAGAAAAGTTTAGAACACGACAAGACATAATTTATCTTTTTTATGGCTATTTTATGTGGCCTAATGTAGGCAAATTTTATTTTTCTTAATTTATTTATTTCTATTTTCTTAGGTTGAAAAACCTAAAAGGTAAGATAAATAGGGTCACTATATGGACTATGAAAAGGTAAATCATGTTTGGTTACTTAAATATAAAATAAATTTCAAGGTTTTTTCAACCTCTATAATCTAGAAATCAAAATGATTATTCACGAGAACGAATTGAATCATTCGTAAATTGATGTTGATGAATTTTGAGAAAAACGTAAAACTTTGTGTAATATGATGTGAGATAGTTTCAGAAAGGGTAAAATATAAATTTAGTCGTTATGGTTTGAAGAAAATTAAAATTTAATTTTCATAATTTCAAAACCTAGAATTTTGTCTTTATAGTTTGAAGAAATATAAAATTTAGTCTTCATGCTTTTAAAAACTAGAATTTAGTTCAATCTTAAAAAATAGTTATTGACGTTTTTAATCGATAATAAATTAAGTTTTTGAAAGTTAGTTATTCATGTGTTAATGTTGAAATTATGAGTTAAGAGATTTATAAAAAAAAGAAATCATTATGATGAATAAAAAAAAAATTATTACATCATTTATGATGAATAATGAGCTTACATGTATGTAATATGTCAACCGTTACATATGTTAATAACTATGTTTAGATTTTATAAAATTATAAGGACTAAATTATAATTTTTAAAATATGAAGGTTAAATTATAATTTTTTTCAAACTATAACAACTAACTCTAATTTTTTAAAACATCACTAATTTAGGGGTGGTTGAGATTTGGTGTTGAGGAGAGGAGATGAAAGAGAGAAGTTGAGAAGTTGAGATTTCTCGACTGCATGTTTGTTTTTAGTACATCAAATTCTTCTCAACTCCTCCCCAACTCCTCAAATATCATATCTAATTTTTTATCTGATAATAAATGTCACAACAAATCGTTTTAAATTTTAAACTATATAATGTATAATAAAATATTTTTTTATCTAATCTTATCAAATATCACATCATAATTTTTTTAATTTTCAACCATATAATATATATAAAATTTATCAATCAACCCAAAATATACCATCATTACATTTCAAAAGAAATATAATATAAAAGAAATATTTTTGCAATATCTCCTCTCCAAAATATCGATCGATCTTCAAACAAGTATTCCAAATCTCTAAATCATTCCAACTTTCTCTTCCTCATTCACTTTCTCTCATATCCTTTGTTTAACACCAAATCCCTAATGCCCTCTTAACTCAAATTTTCTTTCATTCATAAATACTAAATTTATGTCTCCAAAGGTTGGTGCGGTGGTTAAAGATTTGAGCTATGAGAGTATGCTCCCCTCAAAATCTCAGGTTCGAAACTCACTTGTGAAACTATTCTTTCGTTGTCTCCGGTACCTGACCTAGGGACGGGCGTGGTTACCTTGTTTCATAAATACTAAATTTATATTTTAATCTTTCTAAAATATAATTTTATTTTACCAAATAGGTTAGTGACGTAATAGTTTGATAGTTTAATTATAAATGAGTTTAACACACCTGGTATACTTTTATTTTTATTTTAACGCCACGCCGTTTATTTTTAGGTTAAATTATCAAACATACCCCTAAACTTTAACATTTTTTTCAAACTTACTCCTGAACTTTGAAAAGTTTCAAAAGTACCCCTAAACTTTACAAAATGTTTCAAAAGTACCCTACCGTTAGTTTTGGATAAAAACCGTTAAAGTTTTGTTTCAAAAATACCCCGAACTTTGAAAAGTTTCAAAAATATCATTGGTCTTAAAAAAACACAAATTTTAAATAATTTAGGCCTCGTTTGATAATCATTTGGTTTTTGGTTTTTGAAATTTAAGTCTATTCTCACTCAAATTTTCTACAATGTGTTCTACCTTTCCTACAATGTATTCATATTTCCTCAAAAAATAGGTGAATACTAACCAATTTTTAGAAACAAAAACAAACTTTTGGAAGCTACTTTTTTTTGTTTTAAAATTTTTGTTTGGTTTCTACAAATATAGGTGAGAGGTAGATATCCAAATTAAAAAAAAAAACATATGGTAAGATAGTTGTGTTAAATTTGAAAATATAAAGTAGGTTGCAATGGACAATAACATATTGGTTAGTTTAAGTTAACATTGAATGACTTTTTAATAATTTTATGCATCTAAAAAGTAAAAACAGAGGTAAAATGATAACAATAATCATCAGATAAATATATTAAGAAATTAATAACAATTCAATTAATTAAATAACCATTAATATTGACATAAAAATATCAATAAGTTAAAATACCCGGATAAAAAAGTTTATTTTACTATGTAGGTTAGGGGTGTATTGGTCTGATTGGGTTAGTAGAAATTTTTGGATCAATTACACTTTTTAGGTTGATCAATCCTCCAACACTTTAAACTTTATATATAGAACAACCCAATCCGACCCTAACATGTTTAGATGGGGCGTTGTAGGATTGTATTGTTCATTATAACCGCTTTAAAATTTCAAATTTTATATTTGCGATTGATGATAAAAAAAACTCAAAATTTAAATAAATTACAAGATTATAAATGAATTATAAATGTATGAGTCATCGAAAATTTCTCATTTACCTCAATTAAAGTTTGACATATTAAATTCAAATATTTGGAAAGCTAAAGCCCCGTTTGATAACCATTTGGTTTCTTGTTTTTGGTTTTTCAAATTTAAGCCTATTTTCTCTCAAATCTCCTACAATTTGTTTTATCATTTTACCATGTATACATCTTTCCTTAAGAAAGTAGGGGAAGACCAACCAACTTTTAAAAACAAAAAAAAAAGTAGCTTCTCAAAATTTGTTTTTGTTTTTAAAAGTTGGTTAGTATTCTCCTACTTTCTTAAAGAAAGATGGATAAATGGTGGGAAGGATTGTAGAAAATTTGAGAGAAAATAAGCTTAAATTTGAAAAACCAAAAACAAGAAACCAAATGGTTATCAAACGGGGCTAAATTATTTAAATTTTGTTTTTTTTTAACGCAAGAGTATTTTTTAAACCTTTTAAAGTTCAAGGTTATTTTTTAAACAAAACCTTAACGGTTTCCATCAAAAATTAACGGTAAGGGTATTTTTGAAATGTTTTATAAAGTTTAGGGGTACTTTTGAAACTTTTCAAAGTTTAAGAGTAAGTTTGACAAAAATGTGAAAGTTTAGGGGTATGATCGATAATTTAGCTATTTTTTTATTCTGGAAAAGAACCCTTCCCGAGTGTTCTTCCTCAGCGCGATCGATTTAGGCTTTTCTCGTCTGTGTTGGTTTGATCGAGTCGGTGAACAGCAAAATGGGCATCCGATTCATTCTCATGGTGAACAAGCAAGGCCAGACCCGCCTCGCTCAGTATTACGAATATCTCACTCTCGAAGAACGTCGAGCCCTCGAGGGTGAAATCGTTCGCAAATGCCTCGCTCGCAACGATCAACAGGTTTTTTTTTTTTAATTCTCGCACCTAGATCTGTATCAAGTAGCTGTTGATTTCTCTATCATATCATGTGAATCGTTGAATTGTATGGAATTTCTGTTGATCTGTAATTTAATTGCCAATTAGGGGGAAATTCGCTGAATTGGCTTAGTTCAATAGAAATTGGTAGTGCGAGCTAGGGTTGGTTAGGAGTTGACTCTGGATTTGTTGATCTAGATGATGTTGCACTAGAAGTCGTGAAGGCGAGATATAGCATGAGGATTGAACTCATCACCTTATGCACTCCAAGACCCTCTTTGACCAATTGAGCCACCCTATAGTGGTTATACTACTCACCAATCTCGCCTGACATCTACTGATCTTACTATATCTAGTTGTATGAATTACCAACGAAGGATATTAAATCTTAAGTAGGTGGCTACCGTGAGTTAAACTCATTTCTTCCTAGTCTCTAAGACCTTTTTTATCACTAGGCCAAATTTTTTAATATATGTGAGTGTTCAGACCAGCTTACGCATACCTTGACTATTTTCAAATGACATATCGTTTGACACTACAACATCTAGATGTCAAGAAAACTCTTAGTAATTATTCCTACGTAAGTGACTACCATAGATTGAAGTTGAACTCATAACTTCTTTGATTCCTAAGACTCTCTTTGACCATTAGGCAACCCATTCCATGAAGGTTTATAATGAATAATGGGGAGTTTCATAAGCCAATGACCTCAGATAGTTTGATGTCTAATCTCCATTTTTGAGGTTAACAACAATTGGGGGTGGTGAGATTTCTAACCCATGACTTCTTTATCACGATTGGGGTTAGCCCTTAGAAGCAAAAGGCAAGCTGATTCTTATGCGGGTCGTGTGTTTTGTAAAATTTTGGGCCATCTTAGGTATTAAAGATAATCTATTCTCGTGCTCTATCTACTAGGTGTATGCCGATGCTCTTTCCCCTCTTTGGTTGAAATGATATTGCACAACATTTGAATGCTACACTATGAATATTAGCGTCGTCCTTGGAATCCTAACATGTGTTATGTTTTTCATTCTTTCTAGGAGGAACAATATTTTAGTGAAATTGCAGTTTCTAGATTAGCATCCATCTTCACTTACTATATTTTCCTTGTGAACAGTGTTCATTTGTCGAGCATCGCAACTACAAGATTGTATATAGGCGATATGCATCTCTATTTTTTCTGGTTGGAGTTGACAATGATGAAGTAAGTTTGCCCTCTGTACTATTATTAAATAATTTATGAACGGATAGTCTCATTTTGTTTGCAAATGATTAGTATATCAACTTAGAACTTGATATGCTTTTTTTTTATTCAACAACATTAGAAAATTGGAATTACTAGCTTATATAAGATGGTACTAGAGCTATAAAAAATGCTATTAGAGCTGTGCTCTTGTCGGCAGAACTTGATATGCTTTGTTTACCCGTAGAGTTTATTATGGCTTGTTTTGTAGTATTTAACAGATATGCTTCACTTCACACATATTTTTAATATGCGTGTGTGCAATGATTCATAGCAATGAGGGAGCTTGTAGATGTTAGTTTTAGTCACAGTAGCACCTGCCTCTAACAAAATGCTTAGATTGTCTATGCGCATCACGAAACGAGCAGGCGACAGTCCCCAAGTTCTAGATTTAACTCAGAGTGGGGATTTAAGTTTTCTTTTGATTCTTCTCTTAAACATTTCCTTCCCACTTCTTGGTATTCTCAATGATGCAGAATGAACTGGCGATTCTGGAATTCATTCACCTGTTGGTTGAAACCATGGACCGTCATTTTGGGAATGTGGTAAGATCTCATGTTCATTCACCATTCACCTGTTGTTTTTAGTTTTTGAAATTTAAGCCTACAACAACCTATTTTATCATATATATTTTTTTACTTAGATATCTACATCTTACCTATATTTTCAAAAATCAAACCAAAATTTGAAAGGAATCCGAAAACGTGTTTTTGTTTCTGAAATTTGGTTAGCATTCATGTATTTTTTTAAGGAAAGATTGATACATTGTAAGAAATATGGTACACATGGTAGCAAATTTGAGTAAAAATAAGTTTAAATTTCAAAAGCTAAATGGGTATGAAACAGAGGCTGAATTGTTGGATTGATTTGCAGTGTGAGCTAGATATAATGTTCCATCTAGAGAAAGCACATTTCATGCTGGAGGAGATGGTCATGAATGGGTGTATTGTAGAAACAAGCAAGTCTAACATTCTATCCCCAATACAACTGATGGAGAAATCATCATGAAAATGTATGAGTTGTTGTTATCTTTGGTGCAAAATTTTGGCTGTTCTGCCTCTTTATACAGTGCTACACTAAGGTATCGAATTAATGTTAATGAATTGATTTTGTGGTGATCTATTCTGCCACGTTTTAAAATGCATGCAGTGTTTTTCAGTAAATTAATTTCTATGTTGCCATATAATTGATTGAATTCACACCCTTTTGATTCACTAAAACATTTATGATCATTAAGTCAATTTATGATGGTTGAAGAAAGTTCGAACTTATGATTCTAAAAAAAAAAAAATAGTTTGAATTTAGTGTACAATTTAAAATCTAAAATTTTGTTTGGTACAACTTTAAAAATTAATGATTATCATTCATAATCATTAGCGAATTAAATAGTTCATATTCGTATGTGAATAATGATGGTGTGAGTTAAGTAATTGGTTGTACAAAAAAAATATACTATTTACGTATGAATAGGTATAGGTTTTTAAATCATAAGCAATAAATTCTAAGAATAAAAAAATTTATAGAAACTTATCTTCTAGCTTTTAACATTTTTTTTTTTTTTTTTGGAATGATATAAATACATCTCGAGTTATGTTTATTCTAATACTATATTTGATATAATATTCTTTAACGATGAAGAACTTAATTAAAGCAAATTATTTTCACGTCACTTTCCAACACATGATATTCTATGGAAGTTTAGTACAATTTCTATTCTTTCTACCAATTCTTGAAATTGGGAAATGTCTCAACTCAATTTCATGCTGAAATAACCCCATTCCCTCTTTTTTCCAACATCGCCATAAATTTCTGCATCTTATCATTTCTTAAATAAGAAATGATCAATAGTAACATTTGCAGAAGTAAAAAAAAAAAAAAAAAAAAAAATGATCACAAAGAGAATAGATTTGAGAACTCATTCGTTTCATGATTGGATACTCCGGAGTCGGGATACTATTGTCATTGTCGAGTTCATGTTCAACCACTAATGCATTCATCCGAGGTTGATTATGCCTTTTAGGAGACAGAAGAACCAAAGAATTCCGGTTCTGATTTGGTACCTGAAAAATATTAAACATGTATACGAATAATCGTTAAATAATATTTTTGAATTATTCTTAATTAAGAGTGAGAAATTCGAATCCATGTCCTCTGGATTATAGTATCATGCACTTTAGGTCGTTCGAGCTATGTTGTTATTAGAATTCTTGAACCATTCTTTTATCTAGCCAGAGGGGTATACTCAATTTTCTATACACCTTCTGGTGCACAAACATTCTTCAACTTCAATATATCTCTTTTTTTTTTTTCCTGAAAGCATTCAACATTCTTGTCAAACCTTCTGCACATAATAAGAATAAGTATAACGGGATAAAGGATCTCCTTGTTGTTATCATCGAGAAGCTTTTACTGAACGGCTTATAACACTATTGATTATGAAAGAACAAGAAATGTGACACAACTAAACTACGGTCAAAGAAGGGAGGAGAAGAGCACACCGAATATAGAGTGATTCGAGATTAAACCCTATACCCACTTCCCTTAAGAAACTCCCTTTGATCATCTTTTGTTAGAAGATGATCAAGGGGATTTGTGTTGGTATTGCAACCAATTGTTCCACATGGAAAAAGAGAGAAAAAATCATTGGTATATATGTGACCTATTGGGAAATGTTCGATAACTTTATTTGTAAGACTCGAAGAAACTCCCCTTGATCATCATTTTTCCACTCCCCTGAAGAATTCAAAATTCCCACTATTTAATTTGATTATTTTTTTTTAATCTATGAGCGATGATATCAGTTTACACCAATCTCAATCATTCTCATCGGATAAATAACTCTACAACATTTAATTTTCTTTTCGTGTTGACTATAAATTAACCAACAAGTACTATTATGATATCTCCACCTCAACCAAACACAATTCCTAAGAAAAATAATAGAAAAAGAAACACAAAAATCGAAAGGAAAAAACACCCATTGTGGGGCTCAAACCCACGACAATAAGATTAAGAGCATTGCGCTCTACCAACTGAGTAAGACAAGCAACTTGAAATTTTCACAGGACAAATTGTTGTATTTTACAACTTGTTAATTTGCTCTTGGTGTTGCCTAAAAATGAAACAACAAGTCAAGTACTATGATATCCTCACCTCAACCAAACACAATTCCTAAGAAAAACAGAAGGAAAAGAAACACAAAAATTGAAAGATAGAAAGGCTAACTGTGGGGGACAAACCAACGACCACAAGGTTAAGAGCCTTGGGCTCTACCAACTGAGATAGACAAGCAACTTGAAATTTTTAGCGAACAAATTGATGTACTTTACAACATTTAATTTTCTCTTGGTGTGCCTATAAATGAAGCAACAAGTATTATTATATCCCCACCGCAACCAAACACAATGCCTAAGAAAAAAATAAGGAAAAGAAACACAAAAATTGAAAGACAAAAACCAAACCGTGGGGCTCAAACACACAACCACAAGGTTAAGAGGCTTGCCACTACCAACTAAGCTAGACAAACAACTTAAAATTTTCACCGAACAAATTGCTTTACTTTACAATATTTAATTTTCTCTTGGTGTTGCCTATAAATGAAGCAACAAGTATTATGATATCCCCACCCCAACCAAACACAATTCCTAAGAAAAACAATAAGGAAAAGAAACAAAAAAACTGAAAGACAAAAACAGCCACCGCGGGGCTCAAACCCACAACCACAAGGTAAAGAACCGTACTTTACAACATTTAATTTTCTTTTGGTGTTGCCTGTAAATGAAGCAACAAGTATTATGATATCCCCATCTCAACCAAACACAATTTCTAAGAAAAACAATAAGGAAAAGAAACACAAAAATTGAAGGACAAAAACGCCCACCGTGGGGCTCGAACCCACGACCACAAGGTTAAGAGCCTTGCGCTCTACCAACTGAGCTAGACGGG
>JBBMEF010000008.1:1387826-1416399 GCA_037832685.1 Sicyos baderoa
ATTTCATTTGCATTAATTGTAAATTTGATTTCATGTTTAATGATAATTCCGAAAATTAAAATTGAAATGAAAATCGCTATTAATGATGTCAAGGGCATTATGGGATTTTATAAAATATAATTTCTGAAAATTAAAAATTAAAAATTAAATTTATAATTATTTTAATTTGATGAAAAATTTGCAAATATTTCTTAAAAATGGCCTAACAAGTACAATTTTTCTATTTAAAATCCAAAATGACCCAATTTTAAAAGCTACCTAAATGAGGTCATTTTGAATGATGTATTTTAAAAAGTTACTATCAGTTAGTTGGTTATTTTAATTGGTTGTAAATCCATTCCAAGATTTCGATTCGTCAAAAAAAAAAAGAACTATTGATTCAACATTTTTTTTCAACGGCATGAATATATGTTTCATAGTAAGGGTTTGGATCCTCATGAACTAAGAACAATAATTTTTTACATGATTAATTTTTTTTATGTATGAAATTTTAACCTTCTACTTAAAAGAAAATGAGTATATGTCAATTAATGTTAAATTAGACTCGTGTTGACATCATTACTTTTATGTTTAAGGTTAAGATCTCATTATAAGTCCTTTAAGCACTTCTAAGATAAGTAAATTAGTTTTTTCCATTATTAATTGGTTTTAAGATGAATTTTTATATTGTCTAATATGATATCATGGTCCATTAAACTCAATAGAGTATTCAATCTAATAAAATAAAATTGAGATTCGTTTCAAAATCGATGAAATCCAAAAGAAATACTATCTTTAGTGAATATGTAAGGATTCCGCTATGAGTCTTCTAAACACTTATAAGTGGACTGCTATGCTAATTACTAATTATTGAACATGTAATCGTTGTATTGAACGGATTACCAATAAACAATGAACCAATACACCACTAACTTTTTCGATCATACTACCTAGTATTCACCATAAAAAATTTAAAATATTAAAAACTAAAATCAATTACATCTTTTATTTTTTTAAAAAAGAAGAAGAATTAAATTACTTAAAAAAACAAATTTAAAATTAGTAACTATAGTGGTGTTAATAAGAACAATATATGAATAAATATTTATAATACCATATTAAACTAATGATTATAAAGACGAACTGAAAAAGTTAGTGACATAATAATTTTATTGTTTGGTTATAAATCAGTTTAACACAACTGTTACGAGTTCGAACCATGAAAGAATAGATATTTGTAATCTCCTCCTCTAACTTTTGCTAAAAAAAAATTATTATAAAGACAGATTTTAAAATTTTGGGAGAGAGGTATACAGTACTTTACTAAAATATGAGCCCTTTTTCCCAACCCAAATCTGACCGCAGCCGTTGGCCCATTTCCTCCTTTTGGGCCCAACAAAGCAGGCCCAAGGTTCATAACGTATTCAAATCATATATATAAATATCTTCAGCATCGAAACCCTAAACCAGTCTATTTTGATCTCGTCGTCGCCCTTTCCCCCGGACGTGAGAGCTACCGAAGCAAGCAATCAGCCATGGGTGAGCAAAACCCTAATTCTTCTGTTCGCGACCTTCGATGTTTCATATTGGTTCTGATTCTGTTTGTGGTTTGATCGATTTCCAGGTAAGGTTCACGGATCGTTGGCTCGTGCCGGGAAAGTGAGAGGTCAAACTCCGAAAGTAGCGAAGCAGGACAAGAAGAAGAAGCCCCGTGGACGTGCGCACAAGCGTATGCAATACAACCGCAGATTCGTCACTGCCGGTAACCTATTTTCCTTCAACTTTATTTGTTTTTCCGATCTACTGGCGGTGGTTTAGAATTGAAGCTTTCGATTTCGTAGAAAAGAGTAGCAATAGAAGGGTTAATGGTACTAGGACTACTTTTTCGAGATTACTGTTAATGTTACTGGTGGTTTGTGGTATGTTTGGGTACCGATTTGGTTGATAGACTGTGGCTTATGATAAGCGATATAAACTGTGTTTGGGGTAGGTCATTATAACAGGACTTATGATAAATGGTATTTGAGGAGCTATTTAGATAAACAGACACACAGATTTGGACATGCAGTTTTAGGTAACCACTTACTAATAAACAGTAGGGCAAATATGAGTTAGGTTATTATAACCAACTCAGCCGTTTACTTTAGCGCGGCACAAACACACCCTAAGTAGTTGTTTGAGTAATTAATTAATGACTTGTTTGAGAATGGGTGTTACTAATCACTCATTTGATAATTGGTGTTACTAGTGTTTGAATAATTAACGTCTTGCTTGAGAATTGATGTTATTAGTGCTTGTTGAATTGATGTTATTAGTGCTTGTTGAATTGATGTTATTCGTGCTTGTTTAATTAACTATTGTTTGAGGATTGGTGTTAGTAGTGGTTGAGTTATAAGTTTAAGAGTGTTTGTTTACCATCATATACAATGAAAAGGTTCTCAAAGACTGCTTGTTTCCCATTCTTCTTCTACCAAAAACAAACACAAAGTTAGGGTTTTTAGCATATTAGTATTTAACTTCAACCACTATTTTACGAATTATGGTAATTGGTTTTTTAGTCTTGTAGCTTTTTGTGAACCATATTTTTATTATGAATGTTTAACTAATATTCTTACGAGTGATTGCTATTTGTTTGGTCATTGTAGTTGTTGGCTTTGGAAAGAAGAGAGGACCCAACTCCTCCGAGAAGTAAGTAATTGCAAGTTCATTGGAGAGGTCTTGCTAGAGAGGCTTGGTTTTGTTTGTTATTAAGCACATTTTCTTCCTTTTTCTCATAGATGTTTTTTTTAATTGAAGCTTTTGACCATGTAAAAGATACTTCTTTTGACGATGTATTAGAAGTAATTTGATTTTGATTCTGAATTTTTGTTGGTCGCATTTTCTTCCTTTATGTTTGGTCTTATTGTGTGTAAGCTTTTATGTTGTTGCATGCCCTAGAACTCTCTCAATCTCGATAATCATCTTCATATAAGTTTTATTTGGTATTGAAATTGAGTGGAGTAGGAAGAATGTGAAGTCTTACGAGTTTGGTTGTACCTGTATGATATCATTGTTTCTGTTATCTTCCCATCTCGAATGGCAAAGTTGACTCACAAGTCTATATCAAATGAAATTATGTTTAGGCTTGTATTTACCAGATTTTCATTTGCTGTTTGCCCTAAGTTGGTTTGGTACCTTCTGTATCAATGAAATAGGGAAACAAATAAGAAAATCTTGTTAAATACGGGTGTTACTCTTGTAATTGAGAAAGAGATACTAAAAAGGAGGTTTTGGACCATTATGAAGCTCTCTTTCAGTAACCAAAGGTTTTCCTCAAGAGGTTAGCATAGATGAGGAATTGGAGTTTGATTATTAATGAGTGGTTCTTTTAGTAATAGCTCGATTGGATATGGTTTTGTTGAGGTGTTGCAATAAGTAGTTTGTTTGAATAATGATGTTTGTAGAAATGTTGTAGACATGGGTTGAGGTTTGCAATTAATTATTTGTTTGGATGGTGATTTTTTTAGAAATATTGTAGACAATAGTTTGTTTGGTTGTGATAAAAATCAAGTAAATATTTGGAGGGGTTGAAAATGAGTTGATATAAATGAATGATTAAACATATTACACTGAGACTGTTCAAAACTTGTTTTGAATTAGCATTGTCAATGTCAGAATTGTTTTTGCAGAGTAATTTTAATTAAAGATATGTAGGCTGCCTCAGAATTTGATATCCTGAAAGCATATTCATTTCAAGCAATAACAAATATTTAATCACTAAAACAATACCAAAAAAACACAAACAAACATAAAACTTTCTCATATATGCTCGTTGGCTCGAGTCACTTTGTCCAGTGTCAACATTGGAAATGGGTTATTCTTTAAAAAAAAGGGAAAAAAAAAAGAATTCCAACATTCAAATTCGAAAGGTAAATGATTCGTACACATAACCTCGATTGAACTATGTTTTTGTGGGCGTTTCTTAAAAGTTACATCCAGAATCATTTTTTTAACACATTTCTACTTTCTCAATGCGATTGTGAGTGTGACTGATACTTGCCACAGAACAAATCAAGTTGATATGAGAATCACATACAAGAATGGCTTGAAAAAGAGCCATTACTTGAATAACATAATGCTAAACAGCTACAGATCTTTATAGCTCATCATGAGAATATCCTTTGCTTGATGTTGATTTGGGAGAGTACTCTAGAAGATACCTTGTGGCCATTGATGCCTGCAATGCTGCTCCATAAGAAAGAACATCTTCATTTACTATATAATAAGGAGAATGTCCCTGTTCAAACTTCCCTACAGTTTCGTTCTTCATTCCGACGAAGTAGAAGAGTCCTGGGATCACTTCTCCATAGAATGCAAAGTCTTCTGCTCCCATTAATGGCTGCATATCAAGAACGTTCTCCGTACCCAACATGTCCCTGGCGACTGCGCGAAAATGCTCGTAAAGATCTTGGTCATTTACTGTAACCGGAAAGAAAGGCTTTTGATCTTCGTTGAACTCGACAGTGGCATTGCACCTCTGAACATTGGCTTGTTTTGTGATAACCTGTCATTGTTTTTACAAGAAGGGTATTATGATTGGAAATGGATTTCGACTTTGGCAGCATAGAAATCTACCTCTACAATTCTCTGTTTTAGTTGGATGAAGCTTTCTTTTGAAAATGCCCTGAAAGTGCCGCCGATCGTAACAGCATCTGGAATGACATTGAATGCGCCACCGCCCTCAAATTTTGCTACTGTAACCACCTGAGAAAGATTCACACATGTTTGTAAGCTTTGCACAATTAAGGTGCTGATCCTTTCTCAGAATTATATAGATGAGTAATTAAACATCTTAACTAAAAAGAAAATAGAAAATGTAAACGATCATAATGGTTTCTTTTCTAGACTAAAATACAGGAAGGAAAGTCAAGTAAGTTTACAACAACTCCTACCAACAAGAACAATAGCTCAACGACATCAGTGCAACCCGTGCAACCCGTGAACTAGAAGATAATGCTTTCAGCTACCAATTGTTGTTGAACTAAAAAAATAAAAAAACAAAAGTTTACCACGACTACTAAAAAATGATTTCAGCTGAGAACTTTGTGTGCTTTTTACTTGGTTAAATGGATGAAAAGTTGTTGAATGATATGGTTTACCAATCAATCCAAAAGATTAAACTAATGAGTTGGGGTGAATTTGATTATATCAGCCAACGCTCCCCTTACTTGTTGGCTTGAAAATTAAATCAATATTAATTAGGGATAAAATGACTAAGCAAGAATTTGAACACATGTTAAATTACCGATGAATAAAAAAAGTTTAAATTGATGAGTTGAGGTAAATTTAATTATATCAATCAATTTTTCCCCGATTCCTGTTTTGAAACTGTAGTGTGTTCTCAATCCTAGAACATTTTGATAACCAAAAGTACTGAAAGAAGAATTATATGTTGACATGAAATACCAAAATGAATCACAAAAAAAAAACTTAGTTCCCTTGAATCCCCAAAACCTCAAACTGAGATCAACACTAAACCGTGCAACAAATTAAGGAATTATGCATTGAAAAGCACAGCACCAATGATTTTCCACTAGACTCAACACCAAGAATTGGCTAAGTATAAAGGAATCAACTATATTTTCCCACACTGTAAAATGATGACTTCTCTATAGTGATAGCAACTATAAGTGAAAAATCTTTATAAAGAAACAGAACCTGAGAATCTAGGGGGTCGGCTTCGCGAGAGATAAGATGTTGCAAGCTAAGAACTATGTTGGAAGCTGCTAAAATTGGATCAAATGTGTGCTGGGGTAGAGCAGCATGACCTCCCTTACCGCTAATAACTGCCTCAAAGAAGCCACTTGCTGCAAGAATAGGACCAGGCTTGGAGATGACCATACCCAAATGATGCCTGGGAGATAAATGCAACCCAAAGATGGCATCAACATTATCAAGTACTCCAGTCTCTAAAATCTTCTTTGCTCCCCCACCTCCTTCCTCAGCTGGTTGAAAAACTAGAACTACTGTTCCCTGGACCCCACAACATTAGCATAGCACTATCACAAATATGTCTGTAACAAACATAAATATTGTAAGATCTTTTTTACACCTCGACTGATGTCACGAGACATAACGTCTGACCCTAGATAGGTAGCTACCATGGATTTAACTCATCACCTCTTAGCTCTCCAAGATCCTCTTGACAAAGGCCACTCCATGATGATTAATATTGTAGAATCATGTTAAATCATTAGTCAACCCAAAAACTTAAGTTGATGGGTTGAGGTAAATTTAGTTATATCAACCAATACTCTCCCTTCTTTTATTTTTCTTAAACTATACATATATATATACTCCCCTCATTTGTGGATTTGGAAATTTGAAAAGGCCCAACAAATGGAAATGATATTAATTGTAGATGAAACTACTTGACAAAAGTTTGAACTCATGTCTTCTTGCTCTAATACCATGTTGAATCATGTTAAATCACCAATCAACCCAAAAACTTTAACTAATGACTTATTTCACTAAAACGAGGACTATAGGGCCTAATATGGATTTATGAAGAGGTTAGCATAATAGAATGCAGAAGGATTAATTATATAAAGAAAATCCCTTTGCCTCCAGAACTCCATCATAGATGATCAAGCATTTACTTTCTACAGCCCTCGGACGTTACTTGTAGATTAATAATAAGTAGAAGCATGCATTAAAAAAAAAACAATGAGTGAACTTAGGAATTTCAAAACAACATGAATCAATAAGAAGAATATGTATAACGTATCGAAAACTCCATCATCTTCAAGTTAGAAAGGGAAAGCAATCAAATGATGTAATCTCCACAGCAACAACCAACCCCTTTAACTTAAAAGATGATAAACCAAATGAACAGCTTGAAAAGGCATGCGTTGTAACACCAATCACACAAGTTTGAAGTGGAAGAACCTGTATTAGACTGCGATGCTCTTGAAGAATCTTTGCAGCTCCTAAAAGCATGGCAACATGAGCATCATGGCCGCACGCGTGCATCTTTCCAGTAACTTTGCTCTTGTGTTCCCATTCTACGCCCTCCTACAATACAACCACCAAAACTTCATTATTATTTTTGTATTCGTGAGTATTCGGGTCAGTTTACGCACTTTCCGGCAATTCTCATCAGCAACCATCTCCATCTCATTCTACTACATTTGGATGTCAAGGCTTACGAAATTAACCATCATAGGTTAATATTGTAATACTATCAATGCAACGATGATATGTTGAGGTCTTATCTAGAATGATTCAACTATTCAGCTCAATCCAAGTTTCCCAACAAAAAAAATTGATAGATTACACCATAACGAACCGAATGGGTCAGTGGCGCAATGGTTTCATTATTTGGTTGTAAACCAGTTCAACACAAGCTCACTGGTTCAATCTCAAGAATCGGTATTTGTCCTCCCTCCCCCAATATGTACTAAAAAAAACTTCTAAGAGCACTAAGACCCTTATTCGACGACTAGGTCAACTCAGGATGGTTCCAAAGTTTCGTAACATTTTTCATTTAGTCTACAACATTTGGATACCAGGTAAACTGTAGAAAATTAATTCCAAGGTAGGTGGCCACCAGAATTGAACCCATCACTTATACACCCCAAGGCCCCTCTTTGACCAATCGAACCACCACTCAAAGTTTCATAACATAATAATTAGATCAAGAATGGGTGATTAAAATTTCACAAAGAGAAAGAAAGAAGGGTACCCGGAGGGGAAGAGCATCCATGTCAGCCCGAATAGCAACGAAAGGAGGGTTGCCAGTTCCGATGAAAGCAACGACGCCGGTGACGGCGACTGGATATTTGTAAGAAATGGCTAAACGATCAAGCTCCGCCCTGATGAGCTTGCTGGTCTCAAATTCCTGGAAACCCAGTTCAGGGTTCTCGTGTATTTTCCTTCTGATGTCGACCATCCACTCATAAACCTCTCCATTTTTAGCATATTGAAGGAAATTCCAAGGGATTTGAGACAACAACAACTCTTCCGAAGAGCTCGAGGGATTTAGAAATGGCAGGAAGGAAACCAAAATCAAAGTGAAACA
Source organism: Sicyos baderoa (assembly GCA_037832685.1). Taxonomy (NCBI): domain Eukaryota; kingdom Viridiplantae; phylum Streptophyta; class Magnoliopsida; order Cucurbitales; family Cucurbitaceae; genus Sicyos; species Sicyos baderoa. Next base: position 1,395,865 of record JBBMEF010000008.1, read on the forward strand.
CCTGCGTAGAGCCATTGATTTCGCACTTCTATTTGCTATATGCAAAAATTGAAGAGTAATGGAAATGAAGATTTATTGAGAGTTCAACGTATGCGAGGTGTGTTCAATATATATATATATATATATATATATTTTAAAGTAGCTTCTATCCGATCCTCTGCAAACCTTTGACTTCGCACCCATAATTCCCTCACTCCCCATATTTTCTCCCTCTCCCTCTCCCTCTCCCTCTCCCTACCTTGACTCTTTAAAGCGAGGTCTTTCTACACCTTACGGTCGAGGTCCTTCTCGTGTCGAGCAATTCCGCACCTTTAGAACTTTAGGTCAAGTAGCTTACTATCCTTTCGGTCTCGTTTCCTCTGGACCCTATCAGTCGAGTATATTTTAACCTCATAATATATAAGATTAACGAGGGAAATGAGGACAAATACTAATTTTAAGGTTCGAAAGTTCACAACCAAACAATGAAACTATTCCACCGAATCTAATTGGTGGGTGAGTAGAATATTAATTTCATCTCACTTTCAATTTTCAAAATCCTCTTCATTATTAATGTTTCACTATTTTATTTTTAATCTTTTTTTATTTATATATATATACATTATCCATATTTTTAAAAATATATATTGTAAAATTTTTGATAATTTCAAAAATCAAAAATCAAAAATCAAATAATTATCAGAAGTATAAGTTACTAGGTGATGATTGACATAAACTTTAGGTCTGCAACTCAAAAACTGAAAAACCTAACCAATCCAATCCAATGGAGCAGATCAGTTTTTTAACACAAAGTTGGACATATGAGTTTGTAATTTGAAAGAACAGTAAATATTGGGTTCGTTTCGGTTTTCGTTTTAAAAACCAATAAAATCCAAACCAAACCAAAATATATAAATTGTCAATAAGTCATACAAAATCATATTGGTATATGTTTGTATATTTTATACGTAATTATGTTTATTAATATTTTTAGATATGTGAATATAATAAAAAAAAACATATCATTTTATTAAATTTGTATGTCTCTAATATAGTTATTTTATACATTCATATGGTTATTTTTTGTATTATTTTAACAAATAAAAAGTATTTCATAGAAAAAATAAAAATAAAAAATATTATAAAAGTTTCCTTAATTTTTTTTTACAAAATAACATTTTCATGTACAATGCAGGTTAGTCTTTTCACATTAATAAAAAAAAGAATCGCAAAAATTAAAGGTATTTACAAAGCAATGCTTTAGTTTTATTTATGTGCATTCTAAAATTGATGGTAAGCAATGCTTTAGTTTTATTTATGTGCATAATTTGTAATTTAAAATTTGACTAAGGGGTAAAATCGAAGAAACATAATAAAATGAGTTTACACGAAAAGAAAGTAGAGTTTGTCGAGTTTCAACTATATTATATCACAATATTTTTTTCTTAATATAATAGATTGCTATATTGTATTAAGAAAAAATATTTATTTGAATGGGTAATTACACCAACAATTAATTTTTATCTAAAAACAAAAGAAGTAACCTGAGAGAAAAATAGTTTTTTTTTTCTTTTAGAAAATATGTATGGTAAATGGGGACAATAAGAAATACATTCTTCATTCCCAGCCCCGTTTAGCCGAGAATTTTTTTTTTTATCTCACAATGGGTTTCTTTTTTTCATATTTATGATCAAATTGACCTTATATTTCAGTCCTGATTTTGGTCAAATTGGTTTCAGGTCAAACGAGATTTGAGTAATTATTTACTGGTCGACGGAAAAGTTCAGAGGCCGATTCGAACGGCAGATAATCGACGTCTATGTTCAATAAGTTTTTTGGTAAACCTAAACACGAGTATTGTAGTGCATTGGCCACCGTAATATAATGACAGATTCACTATATTTCTTTATGTTTTTGTTAAGATTACGGATGAGAGAGTGAAAGATTATTTGGAATTAGTTGAAGATTTGTCTCGTATAGTTAATGGATATTTTATGTGTTTTAATTTTTATGACACTTCAAATTCAAAAGGAAGGAGAAAGTACTTTTAAAAACGCCACAATGGAAATTGTCGAGGGATTGAGGACAGTGGCAGCTGAAACATTATTATATCGGGGCAAATAAGAACAGAGTTATGACTCTTCTCAATAAATTCAATAAATGTTGTGTTGAAAGTTTATTAATGTTGTGCGTAAACTGGCTAATTTGTTGAAAGTTTAGGCCCCATTTGATAACCATTTTGTTTCTTGTTTTTTGTTTTTCAAATTTAAACTTATTTTCTCTCAAACTTCCTACAATGTGCTTCATCCATCCTACCATTTATCCATATTTCTTTAAGAAAGTAAGAGAATACTAACCAACTTTTAGAAACAAAAATAAACTTTTGGAAACTGCTTTTTTTTTTGTTTTTAAAAGTTGGTTAGTCTTCCCCTACTTTTTTAAGAAAAGATGTATACATGGTAGAAAGGATGAAACAAATTGTAGGAAATTTGAGAGAAAATAGGCTTAAATTTGAAAAACCAAAAACAAGAAACTAAATGGTTATCAAACTGGGCTTTAATAATTAATAAATGTTGGATTGAAAGTTTATTAAGGCTGGGTAAGTTTATTAATGTTGCGTGCTAACTTCTAATTTGTTGATAGTTAACATAAGGGTGGCATATCATGAAACAACAATGGTTTTATTTATTTCAATTTTTTCAATTTTTTTCTACTAGGTTAGATAGATATATGTTTTTTGATAGGGGAGGGGCCGTCCTCATCCCCGCCACCCAATACAAACCCTGTCTCCGGTTTGTTTTAGTAGGAATGGAGTGGAAATTCCCCACAGAAAATTGAGGGATCTAATTTTCGATAAGAAAATTTTCTAGTTTATTTTATTTATTTATTTTTATTTTTTCCTTATTTTAATATTTACGTGATAAAATTTTCAAATAGTTAATTTTTATTGAAAAGTAAATATTAATTTTCAATTATGTAGTTAAGAGTTAAAGAAAAATACTTATTTTAATAAATAATTCTATCAAAAGTAATGATGAAAATGGTGAAAATAAGAAAATAAAATTACAAAATTAATTAAATATATAAACGCAACAGAGGTGGGGAATACATTCTTCGTTTCGGCTTAGCTCGCAGGAAATTTTTCTTCTCCACTCACTCTTTCATTCGCTACGGGGATCACCCCATAAGCGGATGGCTGATTCCGCCAGAAAATTCGACCATCTCTCGTTTGAATTTACTCCTTCAATAATTATTATATTAAAAAAAATATATATATAATTTAAAAGTAAATTTTTTATAAAGATAAACAATTTATATTCATGATTTACCTTATAAATTAGATTCTAAATTAAATATTTAATTACACATGTACAAATGAAAAAAAATAAAGAAAAAAAAATATTATTTCAATTTTGTATTTGACTATAAATTTATTTAAATGAAAAAGTTTTACCGTGTGAATATGATTACATCAAATTATAAATTTGATTACACATATATAAATGAAAAAAATGAGGAATCTTTTTTTTATTATTATTATTTTGAGACTATCATTTTTAACCGAGTTTAAAGTTTTCTTTTTTAATTCAGTGACAATTTTAAATTTTTGAAAAAGTTCAAAGATCAAAATTGAATTTTTGAATGTTATAAGATCAAAACGGAACAAAATCAATAGTTCAAGGACTTAAATTGAACTTTTGAAAGTTCAAACACCAAAATGAAACTGGCCTAATAGTTCAAGAACTAAAATGATATTTTACCCTTACTAAATTTTAGAAATTAAATTAAAAATTAGATATTTAATTATAAACATCACACTAAAAATTTTTAGTGATAAAAGTATTTGATTTAAAAACTCAATTATTTTGTACTAAAAAAAAAAAATCAATTATTTTATTATATTTTTTTGAGAAGATATTTTGACAATGTTATTAATTTAGATTAACAAAAAAATTTAGGACGAAAATTGATACAATTCTAGGATAGTTAAAGATAGGTTAAATTACCATTTTGGTCCCTAGATTATGAGAGTTGTTCCATTTTAGTCCCTAGACTTTCAAAAGTCCAATATTGGTTCCTAGACTTTGAGAGTTGTTCCACTTTAGTCTCTAGAGTTTCAAAAGTCCAAATTTAGTCCTCCATCTTTGAATTAAGTTTAAAAATAGTCCTTCATCCAACTTTAGAGTTAACCATGGTTAAATTTTAAATAAAAATAATTTTTGTTCTCTCTCCTCCATTTTTACAAACTCACTCTCAATTGAACTCTCTACCACGTTTCCAAAAAAAAAAAAAAAAAAAAATCGCCTTCGACTTAAATTACATTTTTGAGAGCTTGTTGGGAGCGCCACCAGTGACCTCGGCGACGCGAAGAAGAGAAAGCTCCGCCTTAACATCTTTGAGCTGGGTCAAAAGATCTGTCTTCAACTTCTATCTAAGCTCATGAACCTTAATTCTCGTTGTACGAAATCAAAAGTTTTTTTATATACATTGCTGGTAGCAATAGATTTTAGTGAGGCTGGTTTAGGCGAGACCCCAATGACTCGTACCAACCCAACTCAATTTGACGGGTTGGGTTGGGTTGAATACATAAATGAGTTGGGTTGGGTTGGGTCAAAGGTTGACCTGAAATCAACCCAACGCAACCCGACCAACCCGAATTTATCATTTAGTTTAAAAAATATTTTTTTTACCTATTACATAATTATTTATATGTATATTTATTTTATTTAATTATTATTGTTAACTTTTCATTTTTTAATATTTTTTAAACTTTAAACTTGTTAATGGGGTTTTGAATTAAGGTAAATTTGAATTTTGCATTTGTAATAAGAATCTATTTGTACTAATGTTCGTCCTAAGTTTCTAGAAATCGAAAAAAGGAGCATTAGTTGCAAATCTATGAACCCGATAACCAAATCCAACCCAACCCGAAAATTGGATTAATTTGAGTTAGGTTGTGTCTTTAATTGGGTTGGGTTGGGTTGGAGAATTAACCAACCCAATTTTTTGGGTTGGGTTGAAAATCACCTCAACCCAACCCATGTTCACCCCTAGGCTAGTATTGTGGCTTTCTCGTGAGAATTTCTCTTTCATTTTTTTTCTTCTGAGAACATGATAAATAGTTCAATTGGAAGGTGAGTTGTCAAAATGGAGGAGAGAGAATAATTCAAGGAGAGAGAAAAAAATTTATTTAAAATTTAACCATGGTTAACTCTAAAGTTGGATGAGAGACTATTTTTAAACTTAATTCAAAGTTGGAGGACTAAATTTGGACATTTGAAACTTTAGGAACTAAAGTGAAACAACTCTCAAAGTTTAGGGACCAATATTGAACTTTTAAAAATTTAGCGACTAAAATGGAACAACCCTCATAGTTTAAGGACCAAAATGGTAGTTTAACCTTAAAGATATGTTATAATTTCACATTTCAAAAAAGAAAAGAAAAAAAGAAGTTATAATTTACTGTGTGTGAACCAAAACTGTGAATAATGTGGAATCAGACGACACCTTCAACGCCGTGAAGAAAAAAGTTGGAAAGTAGAATCAACAGATCTGCGTCTCTTCTTTGATTTCATCTCTCCAAATCGATCGCTCTTCGATTTCCTAACTCCAGATTCAGTTTTCAGGTACGTTCATCTTCATCAAATTCTTCGATTTCCTTTTTATATTTTCATCGAATTGACCTTAATTGATTTCTGGTCGATTTAAGTAATTGTTTTGTTGTTCAGAAATTCGGATCGCAGATAATCACCATGTCTATGTTCAATAAGCTTTTCGGTAAACCTAAACAGGAGTCTAGTGCCCTTGCGACGCTCGATAAATTAAACGAGGTATTATAACGGATTCAGTATCTTTCTGATTGAATTCCCCTGGATTTACAAAACTAATAATTTGACCAAGTCGAGAGATGGGAGTGAAAGATTTGTCTAATTTTTCAGACACTGGAAATGCTGGAGAAGAAGGAGAAAGTCCTTTTGAAAAAGGCTTCTACAGAGGTTGAGAAGGCCAAAGATTATACCAGAGCAAAAAACAAGAGGGGTATGAAATGGTGGAAGTTTATTAATCATGTAACTTTTTGTTGATAATTAACATCAAGGTTGGCATAGCCATGAAAAACCAATGATTTTAAATTCAAATATCTATGTTTGTTTTCTTTGCTGCTAGTTTGTCGATATTTGTTCGATTTAAGGTATTTTGGAAGCAAGAGAGTATGTTTGCTGATTTGGTTACATTTGAGTCTTAACCATGGTTTTGTTGTTGTAAACTTGTAAATGGTAATGGCTTGTTTTGTTCCTTCACTCATCTATTATGCTTCTATGTCATATTTTAGCTCTGCTAGTTATGTTTATTACTTTATCCAAACTTTGGGGTGTTTTATTTTAAGTGCAACTGCGGATAATCATTTTTTTATACTTCTAGATTTTTTGTTTACATCCGTCATCACAAATTTCTAGAACTCTGTAAACTTCTTATATTTCTAGTATCGATCTCTTGTAACAGTTTATGATATGATCGGTATGTTTCCACCTTGAATATTGGATCTTTCCCGCATATGGCTTGTAATTCAGTGTCGCATTGATGCTAACTTCTTTTATTCTATAGCTGCTATACAATGTTTGAAGAGGAAGAGGCTGTATGAACAACAGATAGAGCAGCTTGGCAACTTCCAATTGCGTATCCACGATCAGGTGAATTTTTTTTTTATGTTATATATGATACACGTCACACGACTAGTTAGATCCATCCATGTTTGCTTTTGATGCGTGTTTATTTAACTTTGTGAGTCAAAAATATTTTTGTTTTAGATGATACTATTAGAAGGTGCAAAAGCCACAACTGAGACCGTAGATGCATTGAGGACAGGTGCAGCTGCAATGAAAGCAATGCAAAAGGCAACGTGAGTACCCGCATTGGTTCAGTTTACTTTCATTATTTGTTCTATAATCATAATGATTTTTTAATCTGTTTATATTTCTTAGTTCTTCTCAACCCAAAGATTTAGAAAATCATTTGAATTTTGTGCTGGTAAAGCATAATAACACATATCACCTGAATGTCTCTTATACAATCTATGAAAGTGCATGTTCAATGCTTAACAAGGATTCTAGATGAACTTGAAATCATCTCCTTTTGCAGGAATATCGATGATGTGGATAAGACGATGGATGAGATCAATGAACAAACTGAGAACATGAAACAAATCCAAGAAGCATTATCAAATCCAATTGGTGCATCCGCTGATTTTGACGAGGTTTTTGTTCAGTTTCTGTGTGACTTTTCATTTGTCCCTGCAATTTTGTGAAGTTTTTCATCTACTAAACACCACATTGTACGCACAGGACGAACTGGAAGCAGAACTTGAAGAGCTAGAAGGTGCCGAGTGGGAAGAACAACTTCTTCAACCTGCAACAACGGCTCCTGTTGCTCCAATTCCTGTCCCTGCGGGTAGACAAACTGCTCGACCTGCTCCAAAACGAACTGCTGAAGAAGATGAGCTCGCTGCACTGCAGGCTGAGATGGCACTTTGATTTGATATTCATCATTGGAAGAGACACCAGGAAGAATTGGCCCGAGGTTGTACCCCAAGGATTTGAACATTTTTGCTAAATTCAGCGAAGTCTAATGGGAACAATGTTGTTTATGATAATAATGCAATTTTAACTTAGTCATGTATACTATGTAAATGAATATATTATTACCCTAAATGTGGACCTGATATGAGATAATGTGTAAGTGTCTCAATTACACAAATGCCATGTATTAAGTTCGAGTTGATTATTTGAAAATCCATGCGCTGAGTTGTTATGTGCATATACTCTGCTCCATACACAGGAATTCTATAAACAAAGGAATGCATTCCAATATGCACAACACATTAACTAATCCCATGCTTATAGGGTCTAAGAAATGAAAACAAATTACAGATTCATGAGCCATGAACTTAGATTGTTTTTACACGAAACATTCGACATATTCGACATTGGTTATCTCATAATCATTGTGACATATAAAGCATGTGGTTATATCAGCTTGAATCTTCTGACCACTTAATCCACAACTGAACTCAGAGGGGCTGGTTGCCTACATTTACACAACCAGTAACTCAGAGAATTCTTAACAAAGATGCATGAAGTTTAAATGTGTGATAAGAGTTTTTTTTTTTTTTTTTTTGAAAACAAATGTGTGATAGAGTTGAAAGTGGGAAGTAATAAGATTCTCTTTTTTTCCTTCCAAAACTGTGAATAGTTATGCTATAAAGAGTTGAAGATAAGCAATAAGTGTATAGCTCTAGCAATAAATAACCTAATAACTAAGGCCATGTTTGATAACTATTCGATTTTTTGTTTTTGGTTTTTGAAATTTAAGCCTATTCTTACTCAAATTCTATATAATGTGCTCCACCATTTCTACCATATATCCATCTTTCCTCAAGAAAGTAGGTGAGCACTAACAAACTTTTAAAAATAAAAACAAACTTTTGGAAGTTTTTTTTTTTTTTTTTTTTTTTTTCAAATTTCGATTTGGTTTCTACAAATATAGATGAGAGGAAGATATCCAAATAAGAAAAAACATAGGGTAAAATGGTTTTTATAGGCTTAAATTTTAAAAACAAAAAATAAAAAACCAAATGGTTATCAAATGGGATCTAAAAAGTTAGAGGTTCGAATAAAAGAAATAAAGATAGAGAACTTGAAATGCATGCTATTGAAGTACATCCCTAGTCCTAAACGAACTTCCGAAGAAGATGAGCTCGCAGCTCCACATGCTGAGATGACACTTCGATTTGATATTCAACATTCGAAGAGAGACACCGCGAAGAATTGGCCCGAGGTTGTACCCCAAGGACTTGAACATTTTTTGCTAAATTCAGCAAAGTCTAATGTTTGTGATAATAATGCAATTTTAATTAGTCAGGTATACTATGTAAATGAATGCATCATTACCCTAAGTATCGACCTAATATGAGCTAATGTGTGTCTCAATTACACAAATGTCATGCGTTAAGTTTGAGTTGGTTATTTGAAAATCCAATAGCTGAGTTTTTATGTGCATCATCTGCTCTATGCACATGAATTCAGATATTTAAACAAAAGTATGCATTCCAATATGCACAAAAAAATATACACAAAGACATTTATATTTGAGAAAGGTAATCTACTTATTTTGTAAATGTTAGAAGATCGTCTCACTTTTCTAATATAAAATCATCATGTCTCTTCAAAGTGATATTTATTTGGTTTCATCAATATTGTTATGAAAAACGGCAATCAACAGTCGAAAAAACAAAGATAAAGTATACACGTAACGCGAGAAAAGAAGAAAAATCTTGTTCAGAAGGAAGCGAATTACAAATTACAAAATAATGAACATCATTATTAAACCCTATTACAGAATGAGTAAACGCATAGAGAACAGAATGTGTTGCGAAAACAGAATGCTTTACGAAGTGCGGTATGCAGATATACAACGTGGAAAAGGGAGAATTCACTTTTCTTTTTTTTTAATGTTAGAAGACCTTATTTTTTTCATATGAAATTCTCACACCTATTAAATACAAAAATATAAGTTTAAAACATATTAGGAACCTTTTGAAACTTCAAGATTTCAATAGATTGTATTCAAGTTCACAAACTATACTGTTGATCTAATCTAAATTAAAACTAGAAGTTCGAGTCTAAAAAATTGTGGTTATGTCCTAATCAATTTTTTTTAATCAACTTAAGTTCAAGATCTTACGGTTGAGACTCGTTTGTGACATTAATTTGTAGATATTCTAATATTGCAGTTTAAAGATGATCAATGGTGATATTATTAAAAATCAACGGTAAATTATTCAATTATGAAATATAGAGATAAAAAAAAATTAGAGCTCACGCCCAAAGACAAAATATATTTTTCTATTGAGTTCATCTAATTTTCTACTAAAAAAGAGAGAATAAAAACATTTTTATTAATTTTATTTGAGCATATATATATATATATATATATATATATATATATATATATTTATATCTTAAAATTGTCCAAAAATAACTAAAAAGTTTCTTTTATTTTACTATGATTTCTTTTTTAGTTATCATTCTCATTATAACCCGATAATAAATAGGTTAAATGATCATAAACGTTGGTCGTTCTCATTGCATTTTTTTATGATTGTTATTATTTTAATTTTGAAAATTATATGTATTTAGGGTAAAATATATTTTTTTAGTCATTAAGTTTGAGGTTTAATTTATATTAGGTACAACAAATGTTTCAAAATTGAATAATTTTACTCATAACATTTTAATAAAATTCAATAATACTCAATTTTAATCATGCAAATAACAAAATTGTTAGAGATATAACATAGTTGATTAAACTAATTTTAAATTATTGATTATTTTACTTTTGGCGTGTATTTAATATATTTTTAAAAAAACACACACATACACACACAATTACCAGACGTGAACATTATTGAAGGTTAGGAGTAAAAATGTTCAAATTTTAAATACATGACCAAATTGAAATTAGACTCCAAATCTAGTGACCAAAAATATTATTGACATATAAAGGTAAAAATGTTCAATTTTGATACATAGGGACCAAAAGTGAGCATTATTGAAATATTAGAGTAAAGTGTTTATTTTTTAAATATATTGATCAAATTCAACTTCAAACTTAGGGACTAAAAAAGTTTTTTCCCTCATTTATACTAATAATTAATATAAATATAAAAATGAAAATTGTAATTGATGACTTATTCTAAGAAAATAATTACAGTCAAATTAAATATATTTGCATTTATGGTCATTAATACAAATCAAAATAATATTATAAATACTCATTAATATAGTATTATTTATTAATAATACAGTTTTATTATTATTATTAATACAATATTGTGTATTAATATAATATTATGTATTATTATTAATATTTATAATGTTATTTTGTTCCACCGTTGCTGTTTGCAATTTTTTATTTTGTTCAATATGAGTATATGCTGGTTTACAACCAAGTAATCTTGTTTCTTTAAGAAGGTCTATTACATATATCTTTTGATTCACCAGAATTCCATCTTTTGATCTACGACTGAATGAATTAGTGACGTGTTGATTTCGTTGTTTGGTGATAATCTAATTCAACAATGTGGGTTTGATCGCGAGAATCTATATTTGACTCTCATTTATTTGAGAGTTGTAGTACCATGTGAGTAGCTAAATGAATCAGTGGTACAATGATTTCATTATTTGGTTGTAAATCAGTTTAACACTAGCGTCACAAGTTCAATCTCGAAAATTGATATTTATCCATCTTCCCTGGACGTGTACTAAAAAAATCATTTAATCAACAAGATTTCATGACCGTGGATAAGGGGATGGTCTAGAAAGTTAGAGATTTTGAATTCAATCCTAAGTGAAGTTGTTTAAATGTTTGTACAAGAATGATAAAATTTATCCTTATGATTATTTTTTAAAGATTTTGAGTTTAGAATTTATTTCTATCAAAAAAGACTTCATGGCCCAATGGATAACGTGCTGGTCTACGAAACCAGAGATTCTGGGTTTGATCCCCAGTGGAGTTGTAGAGTTACTTATTACAAATAATTCTTCTCCATAAAAAAATAAAAAATCTTCTGCGAAAATAACTATTCTCTTTATCGACTTCTCTTGATACAAAATCTCTAAAAAGTTCATTTTATTTTTTAAAAATCTTAGACATTTATTTGAGAAAAGTAATCTACCTATTTTGTAAATGTTAGAAGATTGTCTCACTTTTCTAATATAAAATCATCATGTCTCTTCAAAGTGATATTTATTTGGTTTCATCAATATTGTTATGAAAAATGACAATCAACAATCGAAAAAACGAAGATAAAGTATACGCGTAACGCGAGAAAAGAAGAAAAGTCTTATTCAGAAGGAGGCGAATTACAAATTACAAAATAATGAACATCATACATTTTTACTTCCATAATGTTTTTCAAATCCAAGTAAGTCCATAAAAAACTCTTCTTCAAAATCACCATTAAGAAAAGCATTTTTTACATCAAGTTGGTTCAAGGGCCAATCTTTATTAACAACAATAGATAGCAAGACTCTAATAGAGTTAATTTTTGCTACTGGAGCAAACGTCTCTTGATAATCGTTCCCATAGGTTTGAGTGAATTCCTTAGCAACCAGTCTCGCTTTGTACCTTTCAATACTCTCTTCTGCATGACAATTTATAGTGAACACCCATTTGCACCCTACTGTCTTTTTATCTTTTTGAAGATGAACTATGTCATACGTGTTATTCTGTTTGAAAGCATTCATCTCCTCTATGACTGCTAAGTTTCAATTTGGGTCATCTAGAGCCTCTGTACATTCTTTGGAACAAATAGGTTACTTATCTTAGAAGTAAAAGCCCTATGGGTGTGAGACAATCTCTGGTAGGATAAGTAATTCTCAATATGATGTTTGGTACAATTACGAGTTCATTTCCTGTGTGTTATGGGTATATCAAGGTCAGAACTTTTGGTTACATTATTTTCAAAAGGGGAAGAAATAGAAGGAAGAGATTCAAATACCTTGTTTGGATCATCAGGATAAGTTGTCGGAGTGTTAGATTGATCATGTGTCGGATCAACCATCTTGCCCTTGTCCTTTCGACTCAGCTTTTTCCTAGTATAAACCTGGAGTTCAGGGTGATTATTCTGTAGTGTTTCTCCACCTGAGAGAGAATCATCGGTATGCGAAATTTTAACAACCTTAGAATGTATGATGTTGGGAAGAGGTGAAGTGTCCCAAAAATTTCCTTCACTCGCAGATGATGTCTCCACCTGAAGGGAATGTGGGGGAAAAAGGTTTATGTTCTATAAACGACACATCCATGCTTTCAAAAAATATTCGTGTCAAAGGATTATAACACCGATAGGCCTTTTGTGGGAAGTATACCCTACGAATATGCACTTTATAGCCCGATGATCTAGTTTGGACTGAGACAGGTGGGACACATAAACAAATGTTGTGCATCCAAAAACCTTGATTGGAAGATCCGAGAAATTACGAATTGTGGGAAAAATGGTTCATAAGTAAGCAATATGATTTGTAAACTCTAAAACCTTAGTGAGCATTCGATTGATGAAGTTAGTAGCAGTAAGAACTGCATCGCCCCATAAATACTTAGGGACATTCATAGAGAACATAATGGCCCTAAAAACCTCCAGTAAGTGTCTGTTCTTGCGTTCTGCAATGCCATTCTATTGGAGAGTATTTCGACAGGTTGATTGGTGATGTACTCCTTTGGTGTGTAAAAACTCAGTTAGGTAGGTATTGAAGTATTCAGTGCCATTATCGGAATGCAAGATACTAGTTTTGGTTTTTAAATTGGGTTTCAATCATGTTGTGGAAGCGAATAAATACATCTTTGACATCAAATTTGTGAGTTAAAAGATACACTCAGGTTACACGAGTGTGATCATCGATAAAGGCAACAAACCATCGTTGTCCATTTTGGGTTTCTACCCTAGATGGTCCACAGACATCATTATTAATTAGATAAAAAATAGTAGAAGCCTTATAACTTTGAGCAAATAAGAAGTGCGATGAGTTTTTGTAGAAGCACAATGTTCACATTGAAAAGTAGAACAATCAATTCCTTTTAAAAGTTCTGGAAATAAATGCTTTAAATAGAAAAAACTAGGATGACCTAATCTATAATGTTAAAGCTTCAAGATGTCCCTAACAGAGGTAGAACTAACACTACTTAGACCATAAACTTGATTATGACTAGTTGAAGCTTCTTCAAAATAGTAAAGGCCGTCAAGCATCCTATTATGTCCAATCATCTTCCCCGACTCTTGTTGCTGAAAGACACAATGAGATTCATAGAAAATAACACGACAATTAGAATCTCTAGAAATCTTGCTAACATAAAGTAAATTGCAAGCTAATTTAAGAACATGAAGGACATATTGTAATGTAAGGTGTGGAGATAACTTTATGGTTCCTTTTCCAGAAATAGAATTGAAACTACCATCAGCTATTCTAATTTTTTCATTACAATACAAAGGAGAGTACGACTCGAAGAATTTTGAGGAGCTAGTCATATGATTAGATGCCCCAGAATCTATAATCCATGGAGCTGTAGTGAGACAAGTGAAGGCATTAAGACAATTAACTGTTTGTGCCAAGCAAACACTAAGATTACCAAAATTCGTAGTGGCCTTGAGCAGTTTTATGAGGTGATCAATCTGCTCTTGATTGAAAGAAGTTGATTCAGCACAGTTGGCAATATAGGATGAAGAATGAGTACTTTTTTCACCTTGCTTGATGTTTTTATAGCTACCAGGTTTTCCATGGAGTTTCCAACAATTTTCTCGAGTATGTTTTGGTTTTTTGCAGTGGTCACACCATATATGAGGTTTTCTTGGCTGGTTAGATGCCTTGTTCGCAGTAGCCTCAACAATCAATGTAGAAGTTTCAACCGTATCAATTGGTACTTCATAAAAAACTTCACTAATATTAGAAAGAGTGGATTTTCCTAGGATTCTGCTTCGAACTTCATCGAACTCAACATTGAGTCCAGCCAGGAATTTGTAAATCGTACTTAAGAAAAAACTTCACTAATATTAGAAAGAGTGAATTTTCCTACGATTCTGCTTTGAACTTCATCAAACTCAACTTTGAGTCCAGCCAGGAATTTGTAAATTCTACCATTCTCAACCGTTTTTTTGTAGTGCTTCTGATCTTCATTCGACTTCCATTCATAAGTATTAAATAAATCAAGGTCTTTCCAAAATCTTTTTAAAGAATGAAAATACTGGGTTACAGACTGACCGTCCTACTTTATGTCAAGCAATTTAAGATTTAGTTAAAACACTTGTGACTGATTTTCAAGGTCAGAATACATCTCTGTAACATTATCTCATAATTCTTTAGCAGTAGTGTAACACATATAGTTACTGCTGATGTCTTCCACCATAGAATTTATCAGCCATGTCATAACCATGGAGTTTTCGGCATCCCATGTAGAGAAGGACGGATCTTCTTTAGAAGGAGCATTTTTTATCTCCATTAAGGTACCCAATCTTCCCTTGACCACTAATATACATCCGAACACTTTGTGACCACCGAAGAAAGTTGTCACCATTAAGTCGAATGGTTGTGATCTGGATAGTATGGCTATTGGTCGGTATTCTAGCAATTGATATCTTGTCGTCTGACATTATGCTTTTAGAAGTACAAGATTTTAAGGCTAGGGAGACAAGAACAATCATTAACAGAGGCCAAAAAATTCGAGAAAAAAGAGTAGGATCCCGAAGCTAGTAATGGCGTAACTGGTTGCTGCAAAACAGAAAAAAATTTAAAAAAAACCCAAAAAATATTATCAACCCTTTGTTCTCCACACTACGAATAAATTTCTGTCAAACGAAAAAGATCTCCGAATCAACAAACAGCTTCTTCTGACGGTTGCAAACGGCTTAGGCGGTGGCAAACAACAGCGGTTAGCAGCGGACAACAGCGGCTTAAGGTGTGGGTTTTAGGGTTTTAGGAAATTAGGTTTTTTTTTTTCCTTTTGTTTCTCTCTTTTTTTGCTCTCATACCATGTGCAAATATGAGAAATATTTTATGTATTTCATTCATTAGAAAAAGAGTTTCTTAAATAGAGAAATTCTTCATATACAAATTAGGAAAGAATAATACATTGAGATAATATATTTCCTAAATATGACAAATAACCAACATATTTGTTTCTAATTTTTGTAAAAACAAGAAATAGAAACAGTTATCAAACACATTCTTGTTTCTTATTCTAAAAAAATCAAGAAACAGGAAACAAAAACTAAGAAACAAGAGCATTACTAAACGAACGTCAAAGAATTGGCTCGAGGTTGCCCAAAGATTTGGACATTTTTTTGCTAAATTTATCCAAGCCTGTAAATGAATATTGCAAATTTAATTTAGTCAGGTATACTCTGTAAATGAATATACCACTACCCTAAGTATTGAGCTGATATGAGCTAATGTGTAGGTTTCTCAATTGCGCGATGCGATACGTTAAGTTTGAGTTGGTTATTTGAAAATCCATGTGCTAAGTTTTTGTGTGCATAATCTGCTCTAGCCCATACACAGGAACTCTATGAACTCAGCCGTGTAGCTTGAAACAAAGGAATGCATCCCAATACGTACAACACATTTACTTATACCATTCTTTCTTATAGCACCTAAGAAATGAAAACAAATTACGGATTCATGAGCCATGAATGCAACCTAGCATCACGTCGTTTTTTACACGAAATGTTCGATAAGTTCTTATTTACCATGTATAACTAATGACTGGTCAAGCCCTATATATGATGGGTGACTTTTAGGTGCCACAAACTGTGGCACATGGTCTACAATGGTTGCCTCGGAGTCATTGCGACGTATAGAGCATGTAGTTATATCAGCTTGAATCTTCTGCCCACTTAATCCACAACTGAACTCAGAGGGGCTGGTGACAACTCCAAATAATCAAAGTCATCCGTTATGCCAGCCTACATTTACGCAATCGGTAACTCAGATAAATCTTAATAAAGAGACATGAAGTTCTAGTGGTATGACGTAGACTTTCTAACCAAGAAGTTACATGTTCAAATTAAAAAATGAAGACAGAAAAACTTGAGATGCGTGCTATTTAAGTACATCTCTAGTTCTTGCATACGGCAATTTTATCAAATAAATGTTGTTTACCTCTTTGTAGAGGTTCTCTAGCTGTTCTTTGGCTTGTGGAAAGTTGTTTGAGCACCATTGTCGCAATGTGAAAATGTTGTCTGTGTAATAAACAGAGTTTCGAAAGAAATTACAAGTAGACGCGCGAAAAGTAGGTAGGATAAACATAAAACTAGATGGCAGCTAATGAACTGAATATTGTATACCTGTCCATCGGTTGGCTGCAGCATGAGCATCGTCGATTGCATTTTCTGACAAATTCACACAACCATAAGATCTCCAAGTTTAGCACATAGAGATATCAAGAATTAAGCAGCTGATACCGATTTTCAATCGCAAAAATGTAAATCAAATGCTAAAGAAACTCAACTCATTGCTTCAAAGGCAGCTGGATCATTATCTGCATATTGTAGCATCTCCTCCTGGTAGTGACAAGATTGTCAAAATAGCATGAAAACTGAAAGGATCATCGTGATCCGACTTTTTTTCAAATAAATAATTAAAATTGCAGAATACAAGCAAAACCTTCAGCTGTTTATGCTTCAATTCAATGGCTTTCAATTCAGCCAGGGCTTCCTCTCGTTCATCCTGGCATGAAGAAAGCATTCATGACCAAGGGGTAACAATTTTTCATAAATTACCTTTTACTTAAAATATAATCACTCACAGATTCCTCCCTTCCCTTCTTTAATTCCTCACTCTGCTCGGTAAGTTCTTCCAGTTTATTTTTACTGATCTGGAGATCAGATTCAAGTTTACTGTACACATTCCGAAGCTGGTAATAATAGGGACATGAGATATGTTAGAAGTAAAAAATTAATAAACATTCGGATGAGTTAAAATTTAGAGCGAGCTTCGACATCATAAATATCGAGCTTCTGGAGTGAGTAGGACAAATAATGATACGTATAATGTAGACTTCACCTGATTACCAGCGCAGCTTGGCAGACTCCAAAAATAGACCTGAAGTTACAAAACCATGCATAAATATATACCAAATTGAAAATCACATTCACGATGTGCAAGAGACTATCGTGTCCTGTGAGAATAGTTGAGGTACGTGTAAGTTGATCTCAACACTCACGAATATATAAAAGACTATCGAGTCCGAAGGCTGTGACCCATGAGCAAACAATAATGTCCAGATGAAAACAGGATATCAAACAAATGAATGAAAGAAAGATTACTCACGGAAGTTCCAATCTTCTCCTTTGAAACAAGGTCATCATCCACTAAGCTTTGCACAACATCTTTCACTGACTGAGAAATCACACCTTTCCTGGGACCCAACTTTTCAAGCTCCTTAAGCTGAAACGAGAAAAAGGGAAATCTTATAGTAAGTAACGAAGTAAAAGGGATACACTACGTCCTGTAAATATGAAATCCTTCTAAGTTAACCAACTAGGAGTAGAAAATGAAATTGCAGGACATCAAATATTCAAGAATAAAAATGTAACTGCACTCACAAGGTAAAAGTCTTGAGAATCGTAAAAGATCTGAAGCATCTTCTCGCGCTTCTCTTCCAGGGAAAGACCTCTTTTCTTAGACTGTTCCTCAAATTAAATAAGTACATAAATCATCATAACCGGAATTGATACTTTGTCAAAATCATCAGACATAGTATAATACAGGCTGGAAACCGGAAATCGAAGCTTTTGCTCACTATACCGGAGTAACCACGCCCGTTCCTAAGTCAGGTACCGGGAGACATTAAAGGAATGGAGACACGGAAGATTCTACAAATTAATGTCACAGTTGAGTCCCGAACCTAATACAGACTCTATCGAATTGATAGTGGCAATTGAGTGAACTAAAGCCAGGAAATCCCTAAACTTGAGTAGGAGAATAATCAAGTGAAAAATCAGTTTGGAAAAATTCTTGTTATCTAAAACTCATTTATCAAAAAATCAGTACATCTAATTAAGATCACTCCAATGCTAATCTTAGTCAAGGAAAATGAATCTATCAATCACAAAAGAAAGAAACAACGCGTGATCGAAGCTTTTCGCTCATTCGGAGCAGATATAATCAAAATTCAAGCGCAACGGAAGATTATAACACAGACCACGGCTAATACCTTTGATTTTCACATCGAATTTCAGAATTATTTTCACATTAACCGATACGATTGTAACAAATGAAGTTGATGAATTTGACATATACGGCCATGAAAGATGAAGAAGAATGAGTAAGTTAGGGTTTGGAGAGAAACGTTACCATGGATCCTCAAAGCTTAAGAGTGTTGAAGAAGAAGACTCCACAGAAATGCGGAAAGAGTGAAAACACGTTTTGCAAGGCGGGAATGCTTTTATTTGTTCGCTCAATCCGATTTCAGAAAAAGGGAAATTATTAGGTTAAAGGTTTTTTTTTTTTTTTTTTTTTTTACAAATGAAGTCCCTAAGCTCGTCATTTAATTTTTAAAATTTACAAATCTCATAGGCATAGAATTCAAATTTTAGAGCTTCATTAAACATTGATTCTATTTTTTTTATATAAAAAATATAAGTTTAAAATTAATGGATATCTTAATCTAGCTATTTTATAATATTAAGATATCGCCTAATTGCCAACATGAGCAGTGCACCATTAGTGTGTACACCTAATGACTTAGAAGTCATAGGTTTGAATCTCCCTACCCTCAATTGTTGTAATCTCAAAAAAAGATATCGTTTTACTTTTTTAATGTAAGGTCATCAACATGTCTCTTTAAGATGGTGGATAGTATTTTTTTGGGTTCAACAAATGATAAATATATATTTAGATTCAAGAGATTTTAACACCATATTAAATATCATATGTAGTTTCATCTCAAAATTAATTGATAAATGAGGAAAAGAATCGGCATAGTTTATAAATATGAGAAAATCACTACATTTTCTCCTATTAAGTTCTCAACACCTATTAGACATAAGAATATACGAACTAAAATTTTAATTTAATCTAAATTAAATGTAGAAATTATGTCTGAAAAATTGTGTTTAGAAACCATTTTTAGAATTTCAAAAGTTTGTGTTTAATGAGTTTCTTAATTTTAAGTGAAGTGAGTGGAAAAGTTGAAACCACTTCAACTTCAGCCTAGTCAAAACATAGTTGTAAACTTTGCAAGCATCCTCAAAGGTAGCGGAGTGGGTCGATGGCTTATGATACAAGAGTATTGCTTGAGTCTTAAGTTGAAAAAGTGTTTTATATTAATTTGGAGACACTTTCAATTATGTTATTGGAAATGCAAACAAAGTATTGTAGAATACATTGGTTAAATAAGGAGTAAATATTGGGTTTATAAGGGAAGACAAACATCTCCATTGGTATGAGATTTTTTGGGAAAGTCCAAGAACAAAGCTATGAGGGCACCAATGTGAAGATCTGAGTAGGTTTGTCATCCCTTAACATATGTATGTTTCTACTTTTCTGATGTGTCATGGTACTGCAGCCGTTGTAGGGAGATTTGTATGATACTTGGGCCAGATAGTTTGTTAAAGCTCAATCTAAATGGGTCCTAGAACATCCAATACGGAGCTCCTAGTGACCAACGGGGAGCTCCTAGGGACCGATGGGGGCTCTCAGAGACCGATGGGGAGCTCCTAGGGACCAATGGGGGGCTCTCAGAGACCAATGGAGAGCTTCCAAAGACCAATGGGGAGCTCCTAGGGTCAATGGAGGGCTCTCAAAGACCAATGGGAAACTCCCAAAGACCACTGGGGAGCTCCTAGGGACCAACGAGGGGCTTTCAAAGACCAATCCTATAGAAAAAGGAAACTATTACCATAAATGATTAAACCTAAAAACATTAAAAACATTAAATGATATTCTCATGTGATCTTCATTTCAATCTCTTCTTCACTTGTTGTGCTAATGTTGTAAATAAATTCGGGTT
>JBBMEF010000008.1:1416499-1436956 GCA_037832685.1 Sicyos baderoa
ACGTAGTTGTCCTCAGTGAGTAATTCAGAAACGAGAACAAGACTTGAAGTATCATGATTGGTAAGATGAAAAGGATGATGCGAGTTTACAATTGGAATTTTTTCCGTCGATGAACCAGCAGGTTGAGTTTCAGCAGCAATCATAAGAGAAAAAAGGAAGAAAGGAAGAGTGGTGTGGAAAAAAAAAGGGTTAAGCGTCTGATACCATATTAAAGTTGGTAATTGGGTAAAAAGATACTTAGTTTCTTTATTACCAAAGAGTGTTATTTATACAGCTTAAGATATAACCACAAAGAGGTTATAAATAACTAATCAAAACAGAATTTAACTAATTAGTAGTTTTAAAACTAATAGTATTTGCTGTATAAATAGATCTTTTAAAGGCGGCATCTATGAGCATTGTAATTAAAGTTCTTAACAAAATTCTGAGTGCTATAAAAAAAATATATATATACATTATTCAAAGGCATTCCCCCTACACGTATGTCTCCAATTTCCTTCAAATATTTATAAAGGCAGCTTATTACAACACGCTTATTTAACCAAAGATTGATAAGCTGAAGTTGAGAGTTTTAAGAGAAAAAAAATTCAGTAATAGGATATATAGGATATATAGATTAAAATAAGGGGATTTTTTTATGTATAATAAAATTGGTTAAAATATTATATCTATAGCACAAAACTGAAAATAATTGCACATATACTAAAAAATTGGTGATTGAATTCAATAAGAGTTCAATCACTAGTTATTGATTGAACTCAATCAATTGAATTCAATCACTTAGGCTCTGTTTGATAATCATTTGGTTTTTTATTTTTGATTTTTGAAATTTAAGCATATTCTCACTCAAATTTACTACAATGTCATCCACTCTTCCTACAATATATTTATTTTTGCTTAAGAAAGTAGGAAGATTCTAACCAAGTTTTAAAAACAAAAACAAACTTTTAGAAGTTATTTTTTTTTGTTTTTAAAAGTTGGTTAGTATTCTCGTGTTTTTTTAAGGAAAGATGTTATATTGTAGGAAGGGTGGAAGACATCGTAGTAAATTTGAGTGAGAATAAGTTTAAATTTCAAAAACAAAATATAAAAAGTCAAATAGTTATCAAACGGGGCCTTAACAAACTGAGGTTTAATCACTAGTTATTGATCGAGTTCGATTGAGTTCAATCACTCAAAATTTTGGTCCTAAAGTTGGTATACATAACAAATTTCCTTAAAATAATAATAATAAATAAAAGTCAGATTTTGATAAATTGCGTAATTGAGTTTTTTGTATATCTCAGTCTGGAACTAAGAAACTTCGTGTTTCTGATCCTACAGTTGAAGAACGCGGCTAAGCAATCCGAATCAAATCTCCGATTTCTCATCATCCAAGTTCCCAGGTAAATTTCTCCATAATTTGTTTTTATTGATTTCACCATTTAGGTCAAATTTTGGGAGTTGATTTAGTGATTCTTTTTCTTTGTATTGATGCAGAAGTTTGGAGTGCGATTCGAGATAATCGGCCATGTCTATGTTTAATAAGCTTTTCGGTAAACCTAAGCAGGAGTCTAATGCACTTGAAACCCTAAACAGATTAAACGAGGTATTAACAGGGATTCAATTTTTGTTTATTTAGGGATTCTATGTTTTTTGAAACAACTAATTTGTCAAATTGTAGAGCTGGGAAGGAAAGATTGTTGAGATTACTTAGTCTGAGGTCTAGCAGATTTAAGTTTATGCAATAAAACTGTTCTCTTCTCAGCTCGGGGATGTACTCACCGTTAGTAAACCACGTAATTCTGCTGTTCTTTTACGTTTTGACATTGTTGCCGTTTTCATAACAAATATCACTTGGAATAATTAGTTGATGGGAACTAGAAGATTAGTCTAGTTAGTATCGTAGATTGCTTTCGTGTGATGTTAGGACTCTTTTTTATTGAAAGGAATTCTTGTATGTAAATTTTCAGACGCTGGAAATGCTGGAGAAGAAGGAGAAAGTACTCTTGAAAAAGGCTGCCACAGAGGTTGAGAAGGCCAAAGATTATACCAAATCCAAGAACAAACGGGGTATGATTGTTAATAAATGCTAGCAGTTCATTATTGGGTGAAACATTTTGGCGTTGAGTGCTTGCAAACTATTGTAATGTAATGATGTGATTAAACTTGATGACTTGTTTATAATTAACATCAAGGTTTCCTTGGTGGCCACCTACCTAGGAATTAATTTCAAATTAATACCTACGGGTTTCCTTGGCATCCAAATGTTGTAGGGTCAGGCGGTATGCCCCGTGATATTAGTCGAGGTGCGCTTGTGCACGCAAGCTGGCCCGGACAGTCACGGACATCAAAAAAAAAAAAAAAATTAACATCAAGGTTGAAGTACTTTGATTTAGTTGTGGATCGAGAGGGGAGAGACTTCGAATGTTCTTTATCCAATCCCACATTTCTTTTCTTTGGTCCAAGTCTCCAACCCTAGTCTTTTCCTTTTCATGGCTTTTTCCCTTTTGAAATATTTTGGAAGCAATAATGCATGGTTCAGAATCTTTTGACACCCTATGTTTAGAGAGTAAATGAGTTCAATTCATAGTAGTCACCCGCCTAAGAATTAATTTCTTACGAGTTATATTTACAACCAAATATAGTAGGGTTAGACCTTTGTGAGAATAGCTGAGGTATGCTTAATTTGTCCCAAACATTTATGAATTTTTTTTATTAAAAAATCTTACCATACCCCTTTTAAATAATTGTTAGTTTCATGTTTTCTAAAATTGTGTTCATAAATTTGGATGTTTTCTTGTCTAGGAACTAATTTATTGATGTGTAGTTACAGTCATGATGTCAAGTTATAATCATCCATTTTGTTGTTAATGGTAATGGCTTGTTTTGGCTATTCTATTTCAATGTCAGCTTTTCAAGTGTTGGAAAAGATATTCATTTACTTATACCTTTTGATTTTTGGGTATCTGCATTTCATTTTTCATACGTTCAATCATAAATTTCTGGAATCCTGTTGACTTATTTAGTTCCAACTGTTCCTTTCTTGGAGTAGTTTATGATTGGAGGCTTTGGAGCCATTAGCTTCCTCCTTCGATATTTGATTTTTTCCAGTTTGGCATGCAATTCAAACTGTAGTTATTGGCACCGCTTCGATGTTAACTATTTTAATTTTTTAGCTGCTATACAATGTTTGAAGAGGAAGAGACTTTATGAACAACAGATTGAGCAGCTTGGCAACTTCCAATTGCGGATCCATGATCAGGTTAATGTCATATCTCATATTAGACTAGTTAAGCGTATTCCTATTTGCTCTTGCTGCGTGTTTATGTAGCTTTCTGAGGTTTAAATATTTCTCTTGCAGATGATATTATTGGAAGGTGCAAAAGCCACCACTGAGACTGTAGATGCATTGAGGACTGGGGCAGCTGCAATGAAAGCAATGCAGAAAGCAACGTGAGTACCCCGGGTAGTGGAGCGAAGCTCCAATTTCCCAGTTTCCAAAAGAAAAAAAATTGTTCTATATTGATTTAACCCATCTGTTTATAATTTTTTAGTTCTCTATCCCACTCAAAGATTATGAAAATCTTCTGAATTATGTGCAAGAGCTCATGACACCGGAATGTTTCTTTAGCAATCTATGAAATTACATGTTTAATGCTCTCCCACTGCAGAAATATTGATGATGTGGATAAGACGATGGACGAGATCAACGAACAAACCGAGAACATGAAACAGATACAAGAAGCATTATCAAACCCAATTGGTGCATCTGCCGATTTCGATGAGGTTTTTGTTCACTTTCCGTGTTATCTCACTCTGAAGTTTTTCACCTACTAAATACTTATTTCTTATTTGTTCGCACAGGATGAATTGGAAGCCGAACTTGAAGAGCTAGAAGGTGCAGAGTTGGAAGAACAACTTCTTCAACCTACAACAACGGCTCCTGCTGCTCCAATTGTCCCTACCGGCAGACAAGCTGCTCGACCTGCTCCGAAACGAACTGCAGAAGAAGATGAGCTGGAAGCTCTACAGGCTGAGATGGCACTTTGATTTGATATTCGTTTTGGTTTGGAAGCAGGTCCTTACGTTAATCTTATGATGAATTATTTCCCTTGTTATGGTTTCTAGATTGTAATGTTTTTGTTCAAAACAACAAAATCTTTGCAAGTTCGCATTGCCAAGCTTAAAATGTTTTTTATGGAATTTTGCAGGTGGCATGTGAAGAATTGGCCGAGGTTGTACCAAAAATTTGAGCATTGTTTTGCTATGTTCAGCAGAGCCTGATGCACAGGCTTGTTTGTGATAATACCAGATATTATGCACATTTAAATATAGGATGTGTGTATATTCTGTAAATGACATTACAGTGGTTGATGTTGACCTAATATTTGTGCTAATGTGCGACAGTTTTAGAATTTTTAAGCCGTTTTAGTTTTTTTTGTTATAAGTTATTTAATTTTTGAGCTTATTCTCACTTTTTTTTTTTTTCTTTTTTTTTTCTTTTTTTTTTTTTTTTTTTTTTTTGAAATTTAAGCTATTTCTTACTCAAATTCTTATATTGTGTTTCATCTTTTTTACAAAAATATACTTTTAGAAGCCCATTTTTTTTCGAAATCCAAATAAGAGAAATTATATGATAAAATAGGTGTTATAGGTTTAAAATTAAAAAATAAAAAGATTAAGGTCTCGTCGGATAACTATTTGGTTTTTGAAATTTAAGCCTATTTTTACTGATATTTCTTATAATGTGTCCCACCTTCCCTATCATGTATCTATTTTTCTTTAAAAAAAGTAAGTGAATGTTAACCAATTTTCAAAAACAAAAATAAGCTTTAAGAAGTTACTTTTCTTTTTGTTTCCGAATTTTGATTTGGTTTTTATAAAAATAGGTGAGATGTAGATATCAAAGTAAGTAAAAACATATGGTAAGGTACTTTTCGTAGGCTTAAATTTCAAAAACCAAATGGTTATCAAACAGAATCTAAATGATTATCGAATCAAGCCTTAATCATTCATTTAATATCTATTCATATTTTTAACCACTTATAATTATTTAGATTAAAATACCATTTTGGTCCCTCAACTATTCACTTAGTTCCATTTTGGTCCCTAGACTTTTAAAAGTCCAATTTTAGTCCCACAACTATGACAAAAACTTTAAAATAGTCCTTGGGTTAAAAAAATCTAAACCATGGTTATAAATTAGATGAGTTGGCAATAAAATAATAATAAAATAATATTTTCCTTTCTTCTCCAAGTCGTTGAAGTGGACTTCATCTTCTTCTATCTCTTTTTTCACCATTGTTTTTCCTTTATTCTTCTCCAAGTGATTTTCCACTCACATTACACAAATCTTTCATATTTTTTTAAAAATTACACTAAAAATAAGAAAAATAGAACCAATCCATTATCCATCCATCCATGGTGTTTTTATTGGCTTTCACTCAATTTCCTCACTTTCTCTAACATTCCTATGTTAGGATCTCACAAATGTCCCGCATTAGAAAGTGGGAGAGTCCAACATCAATATAAAAGAGATATTGTCAATTGGTTTTAAGGTGGAACCCTATATTCTCTAATATCCTAATAAACCGCCGACTTCAGATAGGTTCTTAATTCCACAACCGGCTAGGGTTTCAATTCCACCTAGGTTTTTGGGATTACCCCGATCAATCAATTTTTGGGGTTTTGTCGATAAGATTCGAAGATGTGTAAGGATATTGTTCTTCGTGGAAATGGCGGGAAACTGTCAGCAATACCCCATCAGAGGTTATAAAAAAATATTCAATTTTTTTGTTTGAATAGATGTAATTTTGAAGCTGATATCACTGCCTTCCAACATAGTTTTCTTGCTTTTATTATAATTTTCTAAAAAATATATGAAAAATTTGTGTAATGCGAATGGAAATCACTTGGAGAAGAAAAAAGGAAAAACATAATCAAAAAAGAGATGAAGAAGATGAAGTTCATCTCAAAAACTTGGAGAAGAAAGGGAAATATTAATTTATTGCCAACTCATATAACCATGGTTTAGTTTTTTTTTTACCCAATGACTATTTTTAAGCTTTTATCATAATTAAGGGACTAAAATTGAATTTTTAAAAGTTTAAAGACCAAAATGAAACTAAATTGATAGTTGAGAGACCAAAATAATATTTTAACCAATTATTTATTTCTAATCTTTCAAAAGAATTCATTTTTAACCACCATTTCAAATCATTTTAACTCCTCTACTAAAAAAAGTACTTCCAAGTTTTTGGCAAATCATCAAAATAAATCTTGGCAAATTATTTATTAAAATTTTGCTTTGTAAAACAGAAATTTTCGTAGGTAGAATGAATGTCGCTTATAATACTTCAATCTTAGATTCTCTCAAATTTCTGTCCCTCTATTATTGGACTTATTTCCCTTCGCCAAAAAAAGCCTTAAAAGGAGGAACATTTTAGTCGCAATATCCTTCTCTTGGAATCTGGTTTTAAAATATCAAGATACAACCTTACATTTGAAAAATTATATTAAATATTAAAAAAGAAAAAATAGAAGGAACAAAATTTACTTCATTTCTTTCTCATATATTCTCAAATCAATTCCATATCTTAATTCTACTCTTTCCAGTTTCAGAAGGAATGAGAAAACATGGAAATCCTTACAAATTTGCAAGACACAATGAAATAAAAATATATATATATATATCATTCTACCAAATGGGTAAGATGCATCGCAGGTTCAATCCCGAAATTCAAATGGGATCACAAATTCGATCCCGAAAATTAATATTTGTCCCTCAATATATACTAAAAAAGAATCATTCTCCTAAGATTAATCAAGGAGAGAACAATCATATCCATTGTCAAAAACAAGAATTATATCCACAGCCTCACCAGAACCCAAGAGCTTATCAGATCGACAAACACAATAATTAGTCAATAATAATTCAAATCAACTTCATTCACATAATTGCATTAGAAACACGATTAACTTACAATATAATCACATTGTTACTAAATTCCCTATACATTGAAGTCAGTCAGAATTCTTGTCTCCTCCAAAATATAGTTTCTAAAATTTGACCTCAAAATCTAAAACAGAGCCATATAAACACATATTTAAAGCTAGCACAAGTAAAAATTCAATCCTATGTTCTTCCAGTTTTCAGCTGCCTCCCATGGTTTATATACATATGAACCAAAAGTCATGGGCTTAGGCTAATTTATCCTTAAAGAGTCAGAAATCAATAAAGATTAGAGAAAACCCAATTCAACCAACCATAATTTGCGATTTCAGATTCACATCACCAGCTCTGATACCCATTCGACGTCCGGTGTACAGTTCGACGGGCTCGAACAATCAGCAAGGTCCAGAGAATTCTCCTTGCTCAGCTTCTCCAGCATCTTCGCCCTCAGCTGCCTTCCGGATTCGACTCGCTCCATTGCCGGCTCCTCCGGGAATTCATGGTCCATGACGTCTAGAAGCCCGACTCGAGGACCGGTGGGAGCGCAAGTTGGTGTTGATGGAAGGCTACAAAATCCAGGGTGGATTCGAGCCGGATAACCGGGAGATCCAATTTGAACGTTCCAGGATGATGGAAGAGATTTGACCTTGCTTAGATGCATATTCCGGAGCGATGCTACCATTTCATTGATGGTACTCGAGCCAAGAGACCGGCTGAGCGAACGCGTCATCGGCGACAACGGTGGAGATTCCACCGGCGTCGACACAGGAGACGACAGAAACGGATGCGATTTAGCATAAGATCCATCAAAAGACTTCCGGAGCGGAGATTCATCGTAGGAATCCGGCGAGTTCGCGCCTCTAGGGCTCTGCTGAGGCAAAATCCTTAGTTGCTCCGGAGTGTGAGCGAAGAAACAAACTCTTCTTCTACAGTTCGTCCCGTCCTTACACGGCTGAGTCCGGTAACGAGCAGGATGAAGCCAACACTCAAACACACCATGAGCAAACTCGCACGAATCGCCTTTCTTACAGTTACCTTTCCGAAAATCAGGACACGCCGTACCAGAGTAATGAAACTTCCTCGGATCTCGCCGGCGAGCCTTCTCGCCGGGATGAGCGTACGGACACTCCGTCCAATCATGAGATCGTCCTCGCGTGCACTTCCTCACCTTGAACTCGAAAATCCGAAAATGATCGCAAGAATACGCATCAACCGGAGCGTCCGATTCTCGACCAGAAAGCTCCGATTCAGCTTCAATCTCCGATTCGTTCGTCGCCGGAAAATACCGCTGGATTTCCGCTAGAGCTTCCTGTAAATAATAGGGAGAATAATCGCCGCCATCGGCATTACAGTCAATTCCACTCAGAGGAAAAGAAATTCTCGTCGTCTCGTTTAAAGGTTCTTCCGGTATCGTCAATGGAGTTATGTGAACCATCGGACTATGGCGGTGGCGTTCGCCGATCATCATTTTCGCCGCCGGAGAAGACGGTGGTGGATTACAGTTTCAGACACACCTTGCCAAAACCACCGCCATGCCAATGGCGTTTATAAACTACTTGAGACCCTAACCACCCACCAGGGTTAGGTTAACCCAACCGTGGTTAAGTCAACTTTGTTCCCGATTTACGCCTCGGTTAAAAATAATGGAAACGGTGACGGGGATTCTCTAATTACACCCAGCCGTTACCGTCAGATTATGAACAGCGGTTCTAGAGAGTTCCACGACGTAGATATTCCGAAATAATAGTAATCTGAGCGCCCACGTGGCACGATCTTATGGCTACTGTTACCCATCATACGGTCACCGAACCGTCTAATAAATTCAATTTTACATAATTTAATAACATCATTTATTTTCGTACCATAGATAAATTAAATACTATTGATGAATCGGCATGGCCTGTCGACAATTTGGATAACCGTATGGTTAAGTAAGAAACCCTAACATTAAGCGAATTTAAACGAATTAATAATTAAGACATGTTTTCTTGTAATAAAATATTTTTTTTCTTTTTTAGGTCATAAAATAAATTATTCGAACTACTTTAAGACATCTATCTGTTTTTTTATATATATTATAAAGATTCGGTTTTATCCTTATTAAGTAAAGCTATGGTAAGAGTAAATTTTCAATAAAGTAAAATATTTGAATAGAATCTTTATGCAAAATGTAATGTGGCTTCATGTATATTATGTTAAATAATAGTTAAATAAATAAAATCTTTCAATTTTTTGTAGCTTTGGTCATGATTGAGCGACCATTTTTATCAATTTTGAATCATAATTTTGGATTCATTTATTTTTTTTATTTTTTTTTTTCTTTTTTTTGAGTATATAATTCAAAATAGTGTAAAACTAAAAAATGAGTGCATTTAATAAATTGAAATCTTTTTTCCAATATAAATAGGGGAGGGAACATAAATCCTACTTCGAAAGTATATTTAACCTTCTAAAGTGGAGGAGTTGATATAATTTGTTTGTTCAACTTCATAAATCATATAGCTATTTGTTTTCTAGCTAGAAAATAAAAAAATAAAAATAAAATCTTCTTTCTTTCGCTTTTAAATTTTCAACGGTTTATTCGATGATGTAATTGGGGGAGCTAGTGTTTACTAAACTATATAAAATATCAATAAAATTTAATATGTAATTTAATTCAACACTAATATTATAAATTTTATAAATTTAATCTTGAAAATTAGTATTTTTCTCTTGTTCCTCCTATTCAAAAGAAGAAGAAAAAATCAGCAAAACTTCATCTCAAATAAATAAAATAAAATATCATTAAATCGATGTGGTCGGTTGATTTTAAATTGTTTTTTTCATTCTTAATTATCTATCATATCAAGGGTCGCTAAAGGATATTTATGTGAAGAAACCCAGAAAAAAAATATTAGTTTATTCTCATAATTAAAGTGTTTTGAATCTTTTTTTTTTTTTTGTAATTTTTAAAATATTATAATATTTACTAATAGCTGTATTTTTCTCTATCTCAATTGCCAATGACTCTTTTTTAAAAATACAGTTTTCAATTTTGATTCCACATATTTGTTTAAATAATGAAATGAATTATTGATTATTATTTCCTCTATAAATGGAAGTATAGTATCCATTTGATTATATATAATTGAAAAAGTAGTTTTTTGTTTATATAATTATTTTAAAAATAAAAGAAAGGGTTTGGAAGAGATGTTGGTAGTGATGAAACAGGGACACTTGGCGGCCCCATTGGAGGGGTGGGTGCCCTTTATTGCGGCACGTAAGTCCTTCCTCCCATGCCCACCCCTACCCTACCACTCTCCACTACATTCTAGATTATCCCCTCCTGGCTCCTATTTCTATTTTCACTTCATTTATTTTTCATACTTTTGTTTTTTAGTATAAATCAAATTAAGTATATTGGAAATAAATTTAGTACTATTAGTCTATTTAAATCTTATACGACTTAATAACTATGAACTTATACTTTGAATCCATCTTTTCTAATATTATTATATTAAATAATAGTGGAAATAAATTGAGTTATAATAATTATTTAATTAATTTATATTTTATTTTTATTATGGGTGAACATAGATTGGGTTGGATCATCGGGTTCATCAATTGACAAATGTATATATTTTTTTTAATCAAATTAATCATATTTATACATAATAAAATACAATCTCTAATCATTATCATATCAAGTTAATGAAATGATATAAATATTTAATATGCAAAACATTTAATCAAAAGTCACTCAATATTAGTACTACCATACTATATAACATAAAAACAAATAGATAATTAAAACCAACAAATTAAAAATATGTGTTCCATAATTCCTATTCATATATCTATATATTCTTAAGTAGGCAGTCATCATAGTATTTGAACTCATTCCCTTATGCATTTGAAGGTACTTCATGACCAATTGAGCTACTCTATGATGGTTGTTAAAGTGATACTTAAATGCTTATTAAGTCATATATATTCTTCTTTTTAGTATATATTGAGAGAGAGGATATATTGAACTCGTTTTATAATCAAATAATAAAATTATTGCGCTAATGATGTATTGTGTCTAAGACATATTTATTCAAACATATATTTTTCTTTTTTTATTTATATTTTTCTAAACTTAAAAAATGTATAGTCATAATTATGATAAGTATGACTTATGGATCCTTATTTATTTCTCTCTCAATTAAACAAGATTGTTTATTTTTCTCAATAATAAAATCAGACAAATGTATTTCCTCTCCCTTTGTTTCATTTTCCTTTTCAGATAAAACATACTAAAAAACCACTTCACCACTGGTCAAGATATAAAAAGTGAAATACCAAATAAACACAATTATGATATATTGACAAATAACTTCACCTTTTTTAATGGTTAGTTTTCCATTTAAAAATTTGTCTTTCTTTTAGACCTTCAACTATTAATATATATATAGGGTTTAGTCTGATTAACATAAAAATTGTAATCAAAATTAAGGATTAACCAAAAACTTTATTAAAGATAACAATTCTCACATAAAACATTTATACGATATTATTCTTTTTAAACACATATTTTTTTAATTTTATTATATATATATAATTCATTTTGTTATCATCTCAAATATTTTATATCAATGAATGTGTTATTTTTTATTTGTTTTTTTTTTTTATAGAAATTGTACTGCATAGTCCAATTTTACAAAATTACAAAATAATTACATATTTAGACAAATTTAAAAATATTTAGCAGTCATAGTCAAATATACAATATAAATAATATTCATCATACTTTGTATTATGTATTGGTTATTCGGTATAAAAAGTATTAATTTATACCGTATATTTAATTATGATTGCTAATTTTTTTAAAATTTATTTAGTATTGTAAATATTTTATTAATTTAATTTATTTTCTGGAAAAAAATATTATTTTTATTTTTTCTATCGAGTCTACTAAAGATAGTCAAATTCCCAACCTAACTCTATATATTTTTTCAAAACTTTAAACTCAGGTTTGTGTGCAGCGGATTTGGTCAAATACAATGTCAGAAAACATAGTGTTGGAAAGAAAATGATGAATTTTGATGTATAATAATTACTCCAAAATAAAAAATGAAATATAAAGTATAAAATAATAATAATAAACTTGAAAGAAAAGCAAGCATTTTGTTCGTTCGTAAATGGAAAAGCATGGGTGGTTCAGTACAGGACAAATCCGGTGGGCCCTACTCCTAACTCATAATTTTATTTCCTATGTTTAGTGCGACATGCTCCAAAATTGTGGACCATCGACGTGGCGTGCTTCTTACACTTTTTTAATTTCTTCTATTTTTAAAAGGTTAAATACGTACTTTTTGAATACTAGAGTATAATAGTTTCATTATTTGGTTATAAATCAGTTCAATTTAATATAAATTTTAAAAATAAGGCAATGATATATATATATATATATATATATATATATATATATATAAATCTCGATGATTACTTTTTTTTCAAAAAAAAATAAAAATTCCTATTATTTATGAGATGATTATTCGGTAATAAGAAAATAAGATACTTATAATCGAATGAGTGAGTAGCACAATAATTTTATTATTTGATTATAAATCAGTTCAACACAACGTCATAAGTTTGATATCGAAAATTAATATTTGTCTCTCATTTCTCAATACATACTCAAATAAAAATAAGATACTTATCCATTTGTAAGATTGATAGACTATTTATTTTATCGTTAATTTAGTTGAAATCTCCACTTAAATCAACAATAGAAAGTAAAGCCATTAAAATTTGTTATAACTTCACAATTGTCTTCACCGTACAACCCAACAGTTGAGATTAAGAATTGGAAGACAATTTTTTTTTCCGATAAATCTCTTTTTCAAAACCGCTGAAAAGTGCTTCGCTCTCAATTTCTCGATTTTCGAGAAAAAAAAAATTCATAACTTCTTATTATACGTATATTTAAAAATTATTCTCTTATTTCTTATCTCAAATAATACACTCTACAATTATATTTTCAAATAATTAACTTTTATTCTACTCACAATAATTTTTATTTTTTCAATAACGTTTTTTTTTTTTTTACTTTTTTACATTACTACTTTTCACGTTTTAATATTTACTATTTTATTTCTTTTATAATAATTTTATTCTTCAAATATAAATAATAATTATTCTATTAATCTGGTTAAATTTCAAACTCAGTTTGAGTTTGAAGAGATGAGTTTGATTGGATTGAGTTGAATGAGAAGAGAAGATAGGTGAGAATAAGTTTATGTTTGGAAAAAATGAATGAAAAGAGAATAATAATAAAATTATGTTTGATGTGATGGAAAAAGAATGATTGAAGT
This sequence comes from Sicyos baderoa, assembly GCA_037832685.1. Classification (NCBI taxonomy): domain Eukaryota; kingdom Viridiplantae; phylum Streptophyta; class Magnoliopsida; order Cucurbitales; family Cucurbitaceae; genus Sicyos; species Sicyos baderoa. The sequence continues at coordinate 1,429,772 of JBBMEF010000008.1, forward strand.
ATTTATTTAAAAATGAATTTTTAATAATTTTTTAATAATAAAATTATGTTTAATGGGACTCCGGCGTAAAATAGAATATGAAATAAATAGATTTATGAAAATACATCGACAAACCCAACCCATTTCATCCTCATATTTTCCCCCACCCCAAACATGCCCTTAGTGATCTATATTTAGTATACGACATGGCGTCTAATTTAGGGTTCCTATGATTGACTACTAAAAAAGAAGGGGAAAAAAGATCTAGAGGACGTGGCACGATCACGTGCAGAAGAAACAGATAGCAAGATCTAGAGGGCGACACAAGGGACGTGACAAAGGGACACATGGCGCAAACGCAGAGCCTCCATCAAATCCCCGTGCATACCGACAAAACAGAGCCCCCGCAAAATTAAATTAAATTAACTAAAATAGAATGAAAATATCCTCTCCGTACACGTGTTCAGTAGCGGACACCAGCCCCACGCGCCGCCGCGGTGAGTTTGAGCCACGCGTCGCGTACGGCCTGTTTGACCGCAAACGTGTCTTTATCGGACTCAGTGCAAAACGACACGGAGGTCCCTACGCCCTGGCTTGGTTTGCCAAACGTGGCCTTATCTTATCGATACCACGCCATCGAGATTGCCGTCAATACACTCATCTTTTAACTTTATTTTATTTTTTTTCCTTTTCAATTCAACACCTAATCCATTTCCTTTCCCATTTCGAATCAAGTAACCAATTTTCGAACCATTACTCGGTCTAATAAGATGTCAGTAAAGTTATGCTCTTATTATTGGGAAAGAAAAAAATATTCACATAATCGAATTAAATTTAAAATCTGGATAAAGATTCAATTCATAAGTGAAGTATGAACATCAAATAATTTAAAAGTGAAGTAGGAAGGAAAAAAAAATACTATTAAGATTATTAAGTTATTTATGATGAATTTTGTTTATGTCGAGTAAAATTAAAAATATCAAAAATCAAAATTTATTATTATTTGAAATAAAATGAATAAAACTTAAACTAAGTTGAACCAAATAAAAATCAAATCGAAAATTTTATTCTTTTTTGATATTGGGATCACCCAATTGTAGAAAATAAAAATAATATTCAACAACCAAACACTTGAACACAAAATATTTGGTCAGTACCCAAATTTTGATGCTCTCGTATATAAATCAATTTGAATAATATTTTATTTAAATTTAAATCTAAAAAAAATAACATAAAGAAAAATAAAGTATGTATATGAAAGTTTGGCATCACCAAAAAATTTCTTTTATGTTAAAATCGAAATTAATTACTAGATTGTTATAAAAGCTATGTTATTGTTATCATCTTGTATATTCAACTAATTCAAACCTTCATAAAAGGTAAAATATTATTTTGAAAATTGTAACAAAAGTTTTACTATAACAAAATAATTATAAATAAGTCAATTTAAAAGTATTTGCATTCAGAGTCAAATATGGTTTAATATTATATTACTAATACTCATTTATATATAATAAAAAAAATATTCATTTATATAATATTATTTATTTTTTATGTAATATTATTTATTATCAATGATTACTATTTTTTAAAAAAAAAAGTGATTATATTTGTAACTAATTTTGTAAAATTTTCTATTAATTTAAATGCTATTAATTAATTTGAATATGAAGATAAATGTAAACATATTTGTAAATTATTCCAAAAAAACAAAATCATTAATCACTAAATACAGTTAAAAGAAAACTTAGGTTTATCAAATATTTTAGTTAAATACACGATAGACAAACAAACAATAGGATTAATGGATGAATTTGAAGTTAGTTGTTTTGGTTGGGAAGCCATACTCGATATTGCATTGACACTTACAAATGAACGACAACACTAAATTGTTGTTGGAAGTTTCAATGTGGCAAGGTTAAATTATAGAGAAATAAAACCACTTCAACTAAATAACTTATTAGTCAGGATTTCATTATAATTTGTCGTAATCATTATGAGGTAGTCCAATTGATTATGCGATATGTTCAAATGTTGTAGGGTCAAGCGTATGCCCCACGACATATTAGTTGAAGTGCGCTTGTGTACGCAAGCTGTCGTGGACAATCATGAATATCAAAAAAAAAAAAAAATCATACTTTGTCGTGTCCAACAAGTGTCCGCAATATACCTAGGAACTTGTGCTATATATTATGGTACAGATTAATATATATATAGGAACTTGTGCTATATATTATGGTACAGATTAATATATATGTATGTATATGAAAGTTTTTTTAAAGAATATATATGTGAAAGTTAGAAGCAATCTATGAACTTCAATAATTGTGTGTAATTAAGAGACAGTTTTGAGACAAGATATCAAAAATATATAGATTATATAAAATAATTCTGCCTCATAATTACTATATATTTTTTTAAAGATAATTACTATATATTTTTATATTTACTAATTATTTTCTTCATAATCGTGGATAGTGTAAATAGATCGAGTTGTATTAGGTTAACATATATATTTCTTTAATATTTGTGATTTTCGAGTGAATTTGTGTGATCAATTAATGTCCTGTTTAACCCTACAATATTTGAATGTCAAGAAAATTTATAGAAAATTAACTTCCAAATAGGTGACCACCATGATTTATAAATTTACCAACTTAAATAATCAAAGTCCTCTTTGACCACTTGAATCATTCCATATTTGAATTAACATAACTTCTTAAATAAATCGAAAACAATTCAACTCAACTCATATTTTTGGGTTGAGTTAAATTGAGAAACTTTTTGTTTTTTTCATTATAAATATAAATTTATTATTTTCACTTTTATAAATATCAACCTAATAACTCCATATTTAACAATTGATTTAAATCGTAATACATATTTTAAAGACTTTAAAACATATTTAATGAATATCAAAAATAAAAAGTTCATTTTTAATTAAATAAAAGTATATTTAGGTATATAATTATGTTATTGAGTGAATAAAATAAAAAAAAAATATAAAATTATATTAGTTTGGTAACTGATCAAATTAATTTTAGATCAATTTAATAACTACTTTAATTGTTTTTCATTTGTTTGAATCTAATCTAATTCAAATAAATTGATAATCTAACCTAACCCATCAAAATGAGATAGTATTCATTTTTTTTATTGACTTATTTTCACCCATTCCCTAATTAATATTGAGTACTTCATTTTCCATTACTGCATCCTTAAATATAAGTGTTATCTCATAATAGTTATATTCACTTTAACATAGATATCGTTTTCATTTTGTATTCCTTATGTTTGGCTTATTCACATATGACATTTATTTTTCTCTCTCTCCAATCTCCCTGAATATTTTTTAATTGATCTTAATTTTGTAATTGACTACGCCTTTGCCCGATAGATTGAGGTACGTTCAAATATTAGAAAATATTGAGTTCTACTTCAAAATTATACGTACAAGTATTAAAGAATATAGAGTTTCACCTCAAAATCAATTAGCAATGAGGAGAGTAACACATATCTATTTTATATTGATAGTGGACTCTCCCACTTTTTAATGTGAGACATTTGTGAGATCCTAACATGTCTACTAAATATGATACCTTGTTTGGGCTCACCAATCTTGCATCATATCACAATTTTATTTTTATTGGATCAATACCCGTTTGGGCTTTATGGATTCTGATATCATATTGGAGAATATGAGATTCCACCTCAAAATCAATTGGCAATAAGATGAGTAATCCATATCTCTTTTATATTGATGTTGGACTTTCCCACCTTCTAATGTGAGATATTTGTGAGATCCTAACAACAAAAAGTATCGTAAGAATGCTAGACACAAAATTTGAAAGTTGAGAGACTTGCTATCAATTTCTAAAATTTAGTTTACAAATAATTTGACATCCAACATTTGTTTCATAAAAATAATATAGATGCAAAGTAAACTAGACTGACACTAAAAAAAAAGATATTTATGGATTTTATTTATATTTCATTTATCTATATATAAAAATAAAAAAAAAAATTATAAACCAACCAAATTGTGTAAAACGAAAAGAAATGGTTAAAAAATTACTAAAACTAAGTTTTCTTTAAATATTGGTATTTGTTTTACCTTATTTAGTTAGACAATCCACACCTAAAAATGAATCTAAAAAAGAGGGTGACTTTAATTTCTTTTCCGGGGTTGTCGTTATTTTCCAGATATCGCAAATCTCGTTCTATATATTTGATGCCCACCATTTGGGTAATGTTTACGGTTTTTTTTTTTGTTTTGTTTTTTATTTCTTTAATTCACTTTCAACTTTTTGCTATATATATATATATATATATATTTTTTTTTCGATATCGGTAAAGTGATCAGCTTGCTACCTCGCAATTAATATCACGAAACATGTTGACTTTACCACATTCGAATATCAAAAAAATTAGTAAGAAATTAGGTGATCACCATACATTAAATCATCATTTTAAGCATTCTAAGACCTTTATAATAATTTTTTAAAAAAATATTAACTATTCGTAGACTATTTATTTATTTATTTATTATTATTATTATTATTATACATAAAAAATCTTGTTTAAAATGAGTAACTTTTTATATTTTTACTTTAATGGTTGTTGACCAATAAAAATTCATTTTAATCCATACTACTTAAAAAATAAATAATAAATTAAATCTTGAAAATCAGATAGGTCCCTTTTTGAAAAGTTGTAAATTGAAATTAAATCTAAACTTCAAATTAAAAATCATCTAAAAAAAGCTATTTTGAAACATTATTTAAAAAATAAGCATATTAAAAAATTGAGTTTAAATCTTCTACACTCAAAGTGGATTTTACATTTTTTAAGAACTTAATAGTTAATAATATACCGTACTGTTAGGCAAGGATATGTTCAAGATAAAGTGGCTTTATAAATCAAATATGGATTTGTCTTTTCTTATTTTAGGATAAAAAACCATATAATATTAAGTCGATTAAATAATGCAACTCTCCATTTTCGAGTCTATTAATGTAATAAAGTTCTCCTATTTCTTTTCTTCTTTATTTTTTTAAAAAAGAAATTTGTTCATTATTTCTCAATTTCTTAAAAGTAGAGAGCAAAGTTTTACCAAATTTTTTATAATGATCATCATCGTTGCTTTTATCAATCCGATCGCAACTATATTTTAAATAGTGTTGTATTGAGTTATTTAAAGATCTTTTTGAATATATATATATATATATATATATATAATTATACTTAGCAACTTTGTTGATATGGATCGACACTTCGATCAAGTGTTAATTGTCTATTTCACAATAAATAAATTAGTGACGCAATAGTTTTATTGTTTCGTTGTAAATCAGTTCAACATCAACGTCATAAGTTCGATTTCGAGAATTGATATTTGTCCCTCATTCTTCGATATTGCAAAACCCGAAATAGATGAAGTTGAAAATGGATGTAACCATTGAATAGATGGGTGACACAATTGATTATCTTGTTTGTTGTTAGTCCATTTCAACTTCACGATCATGAGTTCGAGCCAGAAAATTGATATTAAGCTCTCATATTATTTGAGAGTAGTGCCTTAAAGGTTTGTTGGTCTCTCCCCCCAAGTAATAGGCAAACAGGTTATTTAGGCTTTGTTGGATAACCATTTTCTTTTTGTTTTTTACTTTTTAAAACAGGTTTTTTTATAATCAATTTTGATTTTTGTCTTAAATTTTTTATAAACATTTATAAAATATTAAAAAAATTTAAAAACTAAAAAAAATAGCTTTTAATTAATTTTATTTTGAAAAATACTATAAAAATGACAAAACATACAATTAATAAAATTTGAACCAGTAAATTTTAGTTTGATTAAATCAACAATATTCTAATGTTATTAAATATTAAAACTGATAAATTTTGATTTTCTAAAAAACCAAAAATTCGTTATAAAAAAACTATAAACAAAAATAGTTATTGTGATTTTCATTTTCTAAAATAAAAAAAACAAAAAAAAAAAAAACAAAATATTTATCAAAGCCTTATTTGAATAAAATATTGTTTAAAAACAATTATTTATTTTTATTTTTGTAAAAGATGTACAAATGTGTGTACTAAGTTAGAAGGTGAACTAGCTAGGGAAGAAAGTGTCCAATATTTCATGAAGTCCAAGGCCCAAGTAAAGCACAAAGTTGAATTGTTCCAACAAACATATCTAAGTCCAAGCCCACCATTTTTCTCACCTTGAAGAATGTACATAGGTTTAGCTTATAAAAATATATATATAATGTTAGTGTACGAAAATTTCACAACTATTAAATAAATAAATAAATAGCGAGAATGATGACGTGTTAATGCTGCTTTTGTTAAAACGAAACTCTTCTCTAACATAACGAAAGTGTGAAATCATAGGAAGTGTGCAAGTATACACCGTCCTTGTTGTAGCAAGCTTTAATAGTAAGTAAAGGTCATCTCCACAGGAAAAGTCTAACTTATGCTCAAGCGAAATTAAGAGAGTTTGGTAACAGATGATTTGAAGGTGAAAGTGGGATTAAACTAAGTTAAATGCAATAAAAACGAACATTGGAAGGGAATAGGTTCGTCGGGTGGTTTCGCTTAGGCGAAACCTCCTAGGTTAAATACGAATATCGTTCAACACTATTGGCTCTCTCAAGCTCTTAAAGGCGGTTCTCTCGAACTCTTGGTCTGGTTCTCTCGAACTCAGACACTTCGACTAAGCGAACGACATACCAAGCGAAGTACACATCCGATCCGAGGACTCCCTCGAGTCCTCTACGATACTCTCTCGAGCTTTGGCCGGTTCTCTCGAACTCAACCTCATCTTTGCAAGATGTGCTCGTAGGCGAACCTTATTTCTGAGGATTCGTTATAACCTACGATTAGACTAACGAGAATTCGTTGCTTGCTTCTCTCGAAGTCAAACGCGAATACTCGCTGGTTCCTCGACATGGAAATGTCATTAATATTCATCTTAGCTGGAGGTTCGTCGTTGACGAAACTTCCCTACTCGCCTAATTCCTTCCAACGTACTTACTAGCTACCCATGCAAGAAAGTAAAGACAGAATGTAATGACGAAAGCAATAGAAAAGCATAAAAACAACTTCGTTATAAGCGAATAAATTCAATACGAAGTTTTGCTATGACGAAAGTAAAGAAAGCAATAAAAGAGAAACAAAGTAAGAAGAAGCCTGGTCGGAGATGTCTCT
>JBBMEF010000008.1:1437056-1463139 GCA_037832685.1 Sicyos baderoa
AAAAAAAAATTACATACCTTGAATGGAAAATAGCTAATCAACAAATTAATTATAACCTGAAATACAATAATGAAAAATAAATTAACTAACAAATTTGGCAACTACAATATATATAAATAAAACATTTAAAAAAAATTCAATACCTTCAATATACACTCAAACACTCTTAACTCCAAAAACTCAAACACTCTTAACTCACGCTCCAAAACTCCAAAAATCCGAAACTCTAAAACTCCAAAACTAAGTTTTGTATATTTTGCTTCTGTTCTGTTTCAGCGGCGAGGGCCTTTTTATAGCTTGGGTCGCGTCTTTCCGAAAGACGCGACCCATTAATATATATTTTTTTAAATGCATGCCTGACACGTGTCAGTGTCAGGCGGTTTGATGGGAAACGAGGGGGTCGCGTCTTTTAGAAAGACGCGACCCAAACGCCGTTTCAAATTCGCGTCGTTCCGTCAAACGACGCGTCGATTTGACCGTTGACCAAGGGTCGCGTCTTTCAGAAAGACGCGACGACCCCAAAATGCAATAACTTTGGGTCCGAACCCCAAATGGCAATAGGTTTGGGGTCCGGACCCCTGCATGCCATTTTTCCATCCTCGGCATACCATCAAAAAAATGTATCGAATGCTTAATTTCGGTTTTTGTAGAAGAGTCCAAATGAATATTTATAATTCTGAAAGAAAAAACTATATCCAAACGAGCTATTGTAACCACTCAAAATAATTATCAATTTCTAATTTCTCGAAATAACTCATCATTCATATTACTCATTTATGAAATCACTCTGCAAAATCCACATCTAAGCGAGATATTAGCTGAAACTCTTCCACAAAAATTTATATCCAAACAAGTTATTATCGCAATTTCTCTACAAAATTCTACGTCCAAACTAGTTTAGTATGCGAGTGTTTATTTGTCAATTTTAAGGAGAATTTAAATTAAGTATGAATTAGAGAATTTGTACTGTATACCAACTTTAGGACTCCTATTAAAATTATAGCACATTTTTATCAAAAATTGGTTTATACTAATTTATTTTTAAAGTTGATATAAATTCCGAGTGATTGAACTCAATCAGCAATATTTGATTGTATTCAATCAGTTTGTTAAGTGATCGAGCTCTATCACTGAATCAATCAATTAACAGACTCTTTTCAAATAACCCATTTCCATTTTTGCTATATATGCAATTATTTTTAGTTTTGTGTTATAGATGCAATTTTTTAACCCATTTTTGTTATACATGAAACCCCCTTATGAACTAACTACTTCTAAAAAAATCACATCAACTCAAAGCAACTTCTCATTTTTAACTACTCAAAATAACTCATCATTTCTAATAATTTATTTCTAATTACTCAAAAATAAATTCCTCTTTTCTAACCACTCATTTATAACAATTCATTTATAATCATTTATTTTTAACTATTCAAAATAACATTTATTTCTTTTTTGAAATTAAAAATAATTTTTAATTTTAAATCTACATAAAACAAATTATTCTCATTAACTCCTCTAAAAAAAATCGTACACCCAAACAAAAATCTACCTCCAAATAATCTTAATTTATAACTATTCAAAATAATTCTACAAACTAATTCCTCATTTAAAACCTCATCCAAACACCTCTTATAACTTTAAATCCTTAATTACTCAAAATAACACTTCATTTTGATAGCTAAAAAAAGTTAGTCTACTCATCACCCTCATTATCATTCTCAAGATGTGACCCAGCTTTTGAATATGAGACCTTAACAAATCGAAGCACGGCTCGGCTTTGGTTCAGTCCACGGCTATCCAACTTCTTCAATTTTGGCAGCCAACACGAAACCGGATCACGGCGAGCTTTCGACGCAGAGTTGAGTTGAAGATGGCGATCAAGAAGTTAGCCAGAATTTTCATGAAATCTCGAGAAGATGGCTTATCTCTTCCCACCAAGGACGATCCCTCCACTGACGATTCCCGTCCAATCGACACTCAAGGTAGAATCAAAACCCTAACCAATTTCTCATTCGTTTCTCTTTCTTTTTGCCCTAATTTGGTGTTCGATCGATCGACAGAGCAAGAAGAGATGGTTCGTACGCTGGAAAGGGAAAATGATCGGCAGAGTCTCTTATGGAGGGTATCGCGTTTGATTCTGTGTTCTTTTGCCCTAATTTTACTGTATTTTGTTGAAATTGTGGATTCTCGTCTCTGATTGTTCTTCGATTGCTAGATTGTTTTTGCGGCGCTACTTTCTGGCTTTGCGGCTTTTCTTCTTTACTCGATCGCGCAGCAGGTTTCTTCTCCGTGGGAACTGGTATGCTAATTTCGATTAGAATGTTATTCTACTATGTATTACTGTATAGCTGTTGTTCTGCTTCAGATTTTAGGGGGTGTTTCTTTGTTGAATTTAAAGAGGATTTAAAAGGAGTATTTACTAGTTACTCCTAAAACAACTACATTCAAACGAGATAATGTAACTATCTAAAACAAATCCTCATTTTTACTACTAAAAATAACTTTTAATTTCTAATCATTCATTTCTAACTATTCAAAATAACTCATTATTTTTAACTACTCAAAATAATTTATTTTTAACTACTTATTTCTATTTATTCTTTTTGACATTCAAACAAGGTCCCCAGCTCTTCAACAAAAAAATAACACATCTAAATGAGTTTTTGTGCAACTCTCAATTTCTAACTTTTCAAAATAACTCAAGCTTACACCTAATCCAAAACCTCATCCAAACGAGTTTAAGGTGTTGAATCAAAATGTTATCGAGAAATTGCAACTTCCATCAATTTCAAGCGATTGTAAAGGATTCATTGAGTTTATGCTCTTCACTCCACTGTTTGCATTATACTGATGTGCGACCTGTTATGTTTTTTTTTTTTTTTTGCAGCGTTATCATGCTTACTTTATGGAGTATGTTGACTCATGGATGATTATAGCTGCAGGTTTTTGTTACAGATTTCTCCATGAGTTTCAATTTGTTATTGCATATTTGATTCTCGTCCCTTCAATTTGCTTCAAATACTAACGACGGCAAACTTTTGATATGATTCTATTAGAAGGTTTTTAAGAACATTAGAAGTGTATATTAACAATTAGTCTGAGAGTTTGTTAGTCATTTGGTTATCTACTATTTAGGGGTATTTTAGTGCTTGGAGTTATTTCAAAGATTAGGGAGGTCCAAATTCCTCTAAAGTCTTATTATCTTATATTTTCATATCAATAGATGTGTTGAAACCTATCCAGTTCATTCTTTTATTTTTTAGGAAAGAAACCACAACGTTTCTTGTGGACAATATGGAAATACAAAAAGGGATCACCCATATCCGAAAATTACAATGGCCTGTCTTTAAGTTTACGGCCATGTTCTATTGGATATTGATGTTGTAGTCCTGCCTTTAAGTTTTATGCTGCGACGCCATGTTGGGATCTTTCTAATTTCATCAATTGAATTTCTGCAGATTGGGTTGCTATTTTAGCATGTTCATTTTCGATCATTGGGATTGTTAGCAAGTCAAATTACCACCGACGTTGGCTTTGGTGCTCAGTCTTTGTTGGCTTCCTACTCTCAGTTTTCTGGTTGTATTTTATGATGAGGTATGGTAGGACAACTCATTCTTTTTCCAAAATCAGAAGATGTGTAGGCCTATAGTGTATGACTTTTGACTTGTCTATCAAAATATTTTATTTTCCTCGTTTGTAGTTTTTTTTTATATCCGGGAATGTTTGGGCTACCTTATACGTACCTCGACTGTCTCTCTAACCTTATGTTGGAGATACTCACCTTATGGCAAATTGTCCCACATTCAAAAAGTGAGGATTCTTCAACATCTTTATAAGAGATATGAGTTACTCTCCTCATTGTCAATTGATTTTGAGGTGGAACTCCATATTATCTAATATGGTATCAGAGTACAATTTTGATATTGATGATCCAAACCCAAAATGCTTAAACAATTTAGCGGGTGTGGACCCCACCCAAGTGGGCATAAACTTAGTGGGTATTTGATCCCAAAAAATTAGATTCGACCCTAGCAGAAAGCAAGTTAAAGCAGGTATGTCGGTATACAAATTCGGATCTAATTCAAGATGACATTGTCAATATAGTCGCCATCTTGAGAGAGCATGTTGGAGATACTCACCTTGTGGCAAATTGTCCCACATTGATGGGTTACTCCCCTCCCTGCCAATTGATTTTGAAGTAGAACCCCATATTATCTAATACTCTACAATATTTGGATGTCAAGAAAACTTGTAAGAAATTAATCCCTAGGTAAGTGACCACCATAAAATGAATCCATCATCTCTTATTTACTTATGACACTCTTCATACCTAAACCTTTGTAGTTGGATGCAAATACTCTCGTTTTGGTTCTTTTGCCCATTTTCCTAAAGAGCATAGGAATAATAATCCTGGCTGAAATATAGAGTTCTTCTATACTCAATGAAAGCTATTGATAAGGAATTAACCAGAAACCCCACAGCAAATTCTTCACACCAACTAAGGACCCTAACAACACTATTTATAACCAAGATATTACTACTAATTATCCTTGTATCCCTATTTCCTTTTTGTCATTTGGTGTTCACTTATGAGGGAGATCTAAGCCTTGCTATATTGATGATGATGTTGATGATGATGATGATGAATGTCGAGTTTGTAATGTTGTATTTTGCTTGCAGTTTGCGTAGGTTTCGATGGGATGTTATCTGGCGTCCTCTTGGTCCTCTCAGGTAGTTTCTGAAAAATGAAAAATAATTATCTATTCTAAGTATGTTATGTATATGTAGGTTGGAAGTTCAGTATAAACTCATAATAAGCTTGTTGTTATTGCAGTGGGGCTGGAATCTGTTTGTATGTAGATCATTTACTAGCTCAATCATCAGAGGAGATAAGAAAACTTAGAGGATATATGTATTCTTATAAAGCTAACTAAAAACTCATATTTTAACCTCTATAACTTCTATAATCTCTTTTACCCCAGTACAGTCGAGGTTTTTTGTTTTCATATCCATTTATTATTATTATTTTTTTTTAAGAAAATGATGCTTTGTATTACCAAGGTATGTGAGACACATACAAATAATTAGTTACAAAATGCCTGCCAATTAAGAGCAAGAGAAGTAACAACTTTTTTCTCTCTTATATCTGAACTCAAAGTGGAAGTCCTTAATGCGATTTCAAATTCCACATAGCTAAGGATTTTAAGTATATGCAAGTAATGGACGAAGCCTTTATGATGATGATGATTTTTTTTTTTTTTGAAAGTATGACAAAATTTGAAGTTATAAGGAAATTATATTAATGTAGAGATTTACGAAGGTTTGTCTGTAGAGATATCAGAGTCTTTCATCGTTATGGATGAGTTATTTAACAAAATTATTATCAATATAGTTAAATTTAAAATATTTGTATTAATAGTCATTAATGTAGTTTTTTTTTTTTTGAAAATGTTAATATAGTATTATTACTTTATAGTATTTGTGATCATATTTATTTATAATTATTTTCGTGTAAGCTTCCCCCGATTACAAATGACCAAAACAAACCGTTATCATTTTTTATTTTCTTTTTTCCAATACAGTTTTTAATAAAAGAATTAGTGAATATTGAATAATAATGCAATAACTAAAGTAAAATTTGACGACGGTGTCAACCAATAAAATAATCTATGAAATTAAATGACAAAAAAATTGACCATTACTTATTATTATAATTCAAACAAGTTCAACAATTTAAGTAGGAACTCAAAAGAAATGTGTGCAGATTCAAGTTTAAAAAAGATCCACATAGCTTATATTAAGACCTTAACTCATGTTTTATCATCATTCACCATCCATGTTTGAAGATGCAATATCATTCAAGTTTTGCATTTGGTAGTGAAAATTTAAGCGCTCAAGAAGCAAGGGCTCATCCATGAAAAAGGTGAAATTGAAACTCTATTGTTAAATAAAACACAAAGCAAACACTAAAACAACTGTTACCACTAGTAGTATTCAAAAAAGTAAAATAAACAAGTGCACCCAAGGGAGATTAATTGAAGGATAACTCTGACTCAAACAAGTCTTTCACCAAAAATTTTGCCAAAAGTTGGAAAGATCAATCTTCTTCATCGATGACCTTGGTCCCTAATCCTTTCAAACCTTCTGCTGGGATTTCTGCAACGGTAACAAGAGAGTACAGCTCTTCCTTTGCATCCTCATCATCGTTCCTCTTGCGGGCAATACGAACTCTAATTCTCCTGGGAACACCTCGAATTCCCCTGCTCCAGATTTGCTTGTTCAATTTCACGTCCACCCTGACATCCTTGGTTCCCATTGCCTTCTCTGCAAACTTCCTTATCTCCTTGATGGCCTTAGGAGCCTTCTTCTTGAAGGTACTGTCATTAGGAATTGAAGTAAGACATGAGAATTAAAGTTACAAAATCCTAGACAAACTCACCATTGAAATTGGATGATGCTATAAACTACTGATACAAAGAGGGATAAACAATTACTAATGAAGGAGGTGTATATGACTCTAGGAACAGCGCATAAATCATCAACCAATCGCTTGTCCAATATTTCAGAGTACATAACAGACCCTTGATACTTATCTTTCTTATGAAAACAAAGTGAAACTTACTAGTAGTACCCATGTTCAGCTATCTTTCAACAAATAACGTGAACAAAGTGAAACTTGCTAGAACCAATATTCAGCTACCTTTCAACAAATAACATGAACAAAGTGAAAATTACTAGTTCCTATATTCAGCTGTCTTTCGACAAATCACGTGAACCTACAACGTTCGGTTGTCAAAAAAATTCATAGGAAATCGACTTCTAAATAGATGGGCACAAAAGGCAACCAACCCCAATGCCATTTTCTACATTAGGTCAACCTAAAATGGTTCTCCAAAATTTGGTTTTGATCTCGTCTCCATCTTCAATGCCCTCCAACACCAATTTCCTATCAGTGCATTATATAATCTTCCGATAAACCGATACAGATTCTTAAACTAATTACACGATGAGATTTATCTTATACACAGACAACCCATTGGCTTAACCTACGACCCCAGTTTCCATAGTTAGTGATTAAAATCATGGAAAAAAAAGTCTCACAAGAAAGATTTTAGTTTCAAAACACAAGCAACAGATATTGGCCGGACATCAAATTGTAGCTAGAGATAAAATTCATCGACAGTTAATGGCGAGGAATGATTTAAAAAAAGGCAAGATTAAGAACAAACAAAAAAACGAACGAGTTGGTACCAGCCATGGAGGCGCTTGTGTAGATTGATGGTGTACTCTCTGCTGACCACCTCCTCTTTCCTTCCCTTAGTTTTCTCAACCATATCTGCAGTCGGATTCTTCGATTACACCTGCAACAACAAGCTCAAATTTATAAGGAATGAAAACAAGAACATGAAATCGAAGCAGAAAACAAAAGAAACAATGCTAGAAACAATGAATTCAATCCGTTCGAGCTTAGTAATCGGAGCTTTAGATAACCTAAAAATGGCAGATCCAGAGAAACCTTGCTAGGGTTTGAAGCGATCCAGCAGCCGGGAAGTGAAGACGAAAGGAGTGAATAAGAATGTGTTCATAACCTTGCTAGGGTTTCAGTGTCCTATCAATTTATCGATGCGTTTTGGTCCATTGGGCTTCAAAGTATTGCGGCCCATGTAGAATAATAAGCCCACAATAAGAAAATTGAGTTTTTTTTTTTTCTTTTCTTTTTTAATTCCAAATTAATATGTATAGGTTTACCTACTAATTTCTTATATGATGTTAATTTTGGTCGATTTATTTATTTATTTATTTTAGTACGTTTTGGTCGATTTAGTCCTATTTTCAAATTGTGTTAATTTCTTGTCATCTTTAAAATGACACAAGAAAAATTCAAGAGTCGTTTTAGAAGTGTTTTGTTTAAGTTGGGGTCAATTTATAAACACAAGTTAATCTGGAAGGTAAAGTTTAAATTCTAAGTTCAAACTTCTCTAATTTAAATTGTATCGAATAGAACACTACTTAAAATTGTACAAATTTGAAAAATGGACTAAAGTGGGATTACATAATACAACGTTTATTTAAAAATTGTGCACTCGGATAAATGATCATTCATAATGTATATGTCTCGGGTATAACTAATAGATGCCTCTTAAAGAGAAGAAATGAACATTGTTGTGGTGTTGACTCTTGAGTGACGAATATTAAAGATGTTTTTGGCATACTTTGATAAGTGATTTACGTCGTTTATATAAAATTTAGTTTTTTAATATTTGAAAATTTCGTCCTACGAGACATCGTGTCAAGAATGATTTGAAAAGAGATTTTACAATTAAGTTTACTCGTGAGTTTTAAACCGAAAATATCCGAAGAATGATTTTTAGTTAAACTATTAAATCTTGTGAGCATGTTTTTTATTTAGTCCAATATTTTGTTCACTTACTTTTTAGGTGGTCTCTTTACTCATCATCGGTTGAGAATTGAAACTACCTCTTACTCAAGTTTAAATGACCATTTAATCTAATGAAACTTTATGATCAAGTTCAACAAATCAAAATAATATCCTACACAAATGGTTATTACCCCTTTTCAATTAAGATTGAAAAGCTAAATATCAATCTTTAAGATTGAAATCATAATTGTAGAGTTGAATTTTTAATTATAATCAATCATTAGTTAAACAAGCTAACAAATTTATAGAAAATACAAAATGAGTATTTACTAACTAATCTTCAAAAAACCACATATAACTACTTACTATTCATGAGTTGGAATTTTTTTTGCCCTAGATGTTAAGACAAAAAAAAGTGTTTTTTTAGTATACATCAAAAAAATGGGATAAGTATTAATTCTCGAGATCGAACCTAGAAAGCTAGTATTGAATTGATTTGCAATGAAATCTCATCGATCCATTTGGTGTAAAAAGGGGTTAAAGCTAGAGAGGGATTATTATTTGGATAAACCCTTGCAGGTTGAGTTCGAGTTTTGTTCTTACTTCGATTGAACGAAATGATTGTGTTGCACTTCAACGGCTCAAGTATTCATCATCTTCCTATCATCACAACAATCGCCGCTCAAATTCCCCGCCGATTCAACCTCGTCTTCGCTCCATCTCGCCGGAATTTTCCCCGGAGTGCGCTGAGCCGCCAATGCGCGACCAGAGCTAGCCGCGACCACGAATCGGAATCTCAGAGTGAAATCGAGGTAGTGGATGACGAAGAAGGCGAAGAAAACGACGGATTTTGGAGCGAGAGTGGGTTTAGAGGAAGAAATGGGGGAAAAGACTACGATCGAGATCCTGAGTTCGCTGAAATTATCGGAACCAGTCTCGATGATCCCGACAAAGCTCGATCCAAAGTAAAACATTCATTTATCATCTCTTCTCCGTTAACGATTTCCATTTTAGGGTTTTAACTTGAAGGATCTTCATAATTGCAGATGGAAGAGAGGTTGAGGAAGAAAAGGAACAAGATCTTGCAGGCAAAGACAGGATCAGCTGTTCCATTGAAAGTCACATTCAACAAGTATGATATTTAATAATTCTATCACTTGTAGTAATCCATGCTTCAATGCCATTTCATTTACATTTTTCTTATCTATAACCATATATATGTAATCTGAAGCTTATCATGCCCCATTTCATATATACCAATTTCACCACAAGTAGCTTAGGTGCATCTCGGCTATTCTCACGAAGCACATACCTCATGACCCTACAATATTTGGTTGTCAATTCATAAAATCGATAACAAATTAATTATGAAGTAGGTGGTCACTATGGAATGAACTCTATCACCTGGTCCTCCCTATGAATGATGGTTCGCCCTATAATTTACGAGACCGTTCTGTTAAATGCTTTTAGTATTCTTCTCATTTCATTCCATAAATTATCTGTTCAGTTTGGAATTGAGCATATGAATTCTCGATGTTTCTTCCAGATTCGATTTCTCAAACTCGTATATATGGTTTGAGTTCTACAACACTCCATTGGCAAAAGACATCACCTTAATTTGTGATGTAAGTTCTTTTTTTTCTTCTGTTATGTAAGTTTTTCTGCCAAAAACAACTTCAGTGAATTTGATTTGTTATCTTTGTTCACACCACAGACCATAAGGTCATGGCACATCATTGGACGTCTTGGTGGATGCAATTCCATGAATATGCAGGTAAAGCTCAATATCATTCTCCTAAGTTTCAGCATTAATGTTCATTAGGCCTTGTTTGATAACCATTTGGTTTTTTATTTTTTGTTTTTGAAATTTAAGTCTATTTTCACTCAAATTTCCTACGATGCGTTCCACCATTCCTACAATATATACATATTTCCTTAAGAAAGTAGTTGAATACTAACCAACTTTTAAAAACAAAAACAAACTTTTGGAAGCTATTTTTTTTTGTTTTCAAATTTTGGTTTGGTTTCTACAAATATAGGTGAGAGGTAGATATCCAAATAAGAAAAAGCATATGGTAAGATAGTTGTTATAGACTTAAATTTCAATAACTAAAAATAAAAAATCAAATGGTTATTAAATGGGGCCTTGGCTATCCTTTGTTATAATTTGTTAAAGAGATGAGATGATTTTTACCTCGAAATCACATTAGTTGTAATTTGTCCAGCTTTCTCAATCTCCCATGGATAAACGACCAAGTTATGATGCTATTCAGGGAGCCAATGTTAATCCAACCACATTTTATAATATTGGGGATTTTGAGGTTCAAGACAATTTGGCTCGTATATGGTAATAGCTTTCAATCTAATATTCCTTGATGTCGATTTCCAGCTCTACTATCTTTTCCCCATTCAGAATTTGTTTTCTTCTATATTTTATTATTTATGGATATGTTCCTGTAACTATGAAAGAGCTAAAGGGGGTGTTTGTTTGTCATTTTATGTAGGTTTTAGCTTAAGAAGTTATATTGAGAAGTTATTTTGAGAAGTTACAAATTGAGGTTGTAATCAAAAACTTGTTTGGATGTGGTTTTTGTGTAGAGGAGTTAGAGTCAAAACCTTCTTTGGATGTAGATTTAAAATGAGTAGTTCAAAAAAAATAATTAAAAATGAGTTATTTTGATTGATTTGAAATGAATGATTAGAAATGAGTGGTTAAAAATGATTGAGTAGTTATAAATGAATGATTAGAAATGAATGGTTAGAAATGATGAGTTATTTTTAAAAGTAAAAAGGAGGAGTTGTAAAAACTCGTTTGGATGTAGGTTTTCGAGGAGGAGTTAGTAAATCCTCCGTCTAAATCCTACTTAAATATGTCAAACAAACACCCCCAAAGATGCTAGAGTTCATATTATTTTTCTCATTTACCTACTTAATTTTACAGGGTTGATATTGGGACCAGCGAGTCGTTGCTTCTAGATATTTTGATTAATGCATTAACCCAGATAAGCTCTGAGTAAGTTTGTACTGTATTTCTTGCCCAAACTTGGTTTCCATATAAATACTCTTGTTCTTCCTATTATCTGCTGCCTGCAAATCTATTACACTACCTAATAGATGTTAGGGGAGGAAACCTTGCACTATTTAATATTTGACATTTTATAAGATGTATGGATTATTACCTAATTGTATATTATTTTATTTGTTATCTGAGCCCATTAATAGTTCAAACGAGTATTCGGTCCAATAAAAAATAATTGAGATAGAATTAAAGTTGATGAATCTAAAGAGAGGAGACATATTAGATGAGAAACCTTACAATATCTGGAACATGTATTAACTACTTCTCTCGTCGACAATTAGTTTTGTGATGGACCTAATGTTATCTTCTAACGGAATAACATTTTGGTAGTGAAAATGATATGGCTTAGATTTTCGCTCTCTTACACAAACAGCTCTTTTTGGTGTTTGGTCTTGGAGTTTTTCTAACCTTTCTGCTCTCTCTTGTTCTCATATGTGCTCTTTATGGTTATTGGTGCAACATTTTGTTTTATAATGTTTGTGTTACTAACACTTTTATGTACCTCTAAAATGTTCACAAATCACAGCTATGTTGGAATCAAACAATTGGTATTTGGTGGATCTGAATTTGAGAATTGGAAAGAGGATTTGACATCAGAAGATGCAGGTTACAGCTCACACAAAATTTAGTCCAACTGGATTACAATCTCAAGAATGCATCCATTATAGCAATGTGTGATGAATAGGCTGATATCATATGGAAATTTTGTTCCTCCATTTTTGAAGTATGGGAATGGTTCAGCTCACTGTTACCATAGTCTCTAGGAGAATAGCAAGAACCAAGAAGCTTTTAGCAACTTTGTAGCAATGAATGAGAAAAATTTACCAAAATTTTGTCTATTTATATCTTTTTAGTAAGGTTAATAATATTTCTCGATGATTTGCTAACAAATTTCATCGAGATGAGAAATTTTAAGAACTATAGGTAGACAGGTTGTTGTGAACTTTGGAGATTTCACAAAAAAATTCCAGATAAATTTAAATTAAAATATTCATACTTCACGATAAATATATAAGTGCTGTGTATTTACATAAAAAATTTGGGAAATTTGCATGTATATATTACAATTAGACAAAAAAATTGAATAAATAGCAACTTTTTAAAAATATTTGCAAATATAGCAAAATCAGATTTATAGACTTCATCAATAGTGTTTGATAGACTCCATCAAAAATTACTATATTTGCAATATTTTTAAAAAGTTGCTATAATTCTAATGTAGGGTAGGAAATTTGCTATGCAAATTCCCTAAGTTTAAAATAGGTGAAAAAGACCTTTAAATCCATAAATTTTGGGTGTTTTAATTTGGCCCGTTTGTTATAATTAGACTAACTTTAAATTTTGGATGAAATGGTGGTTAGTTTAGTCTTTGACATGAATTCAATTATTTATAGAAAACTATAAAAATAAATTCAAAAAACACACAAAAACTAAAATTGAGTCTTATTGAAAATGTTTAATTTTGAAAAAGATTAAATGGAAACTAAATCTCAAGATACTTTTCCCTTAAATTATTTACTTACAATAAATGAGTGCATGTGAAGACCCCTTGTAACTTCAGGTCAATTCGTTTGTGAATCAATTAGTTATACGACTTAAATTAATTTTTACAGGGACATCAATTTATGGTTTTCGAACATACTTCAAAATTATATCGATTAAAATTTTAAATTTTAAATTTTCATAGGTGAATTAGACCTTTAGTGATTTTTAAAGATTTTATTGAAAGTCTACTCTCAAGTTGTTTCGATAGTTTAGAGCTTTAATGATAAACTTATAAGCTTGCACATAACATTTTTCAAACAACGTAAATTGGTACAATTTGAATCAAGTGATGATGTTATATCGATACAAATATGAAAAAATCTTAGTTAATACAATGCTAAGAGTTTAGGTTACAATCTAAGTCTTGCCTAAAACTATTTGTTTCTTTTTTCTCATCAAATAAATTGAGACACTAACAACAAATATAGTATTTTATTTCTATCAATATATATAAGGTACTTGATTTCCTCTCACTTTTTTGTCTTTATTTTTTGAAACAAGGTAATCACGTCCGTCCCTAGGCCAGACACCGGAGACATCGAATGAGTATGTCACAGGTGAGTTTCGAACTTGAGATTTTGAAGGTAAACTCACCTGAAACCTTGAAGGGAGCATATCTTCAAAGCCCAAACCTTTTTTGTCTTTATGATATGACAAAGAAATGCCTTTCAATTGGGCAATCATGAACAATTAAAATGGTAAATTTGGCATGGTGTTTGTTTTTTCTACTTAAAAGCTGTGTGACAAGATACCATTGATTGAATTATAAATCAATTCACTCATGAAGAAAATGCTCAAAATTCTCGGTGAAAAGAAACCTTGTAAGAATAAGCAGGAAAATAACCCTTGTAGAGAAAATGATTCAGTAATGTCTAAACCCCCTGAACAATAACATTCATTTACACAATGTTGTTTAACCAGCCTGCCAACTTCAAATTTGAACTTTGCTTTTTCATCTGTATATTTATATTTTATCAAAACATTAAAGCTTTATATTTTATCAAAACATTAAAGCTTTATATTTTATCAAAACATTAAAGCTCGGTGCAAGCATTTGCTTTTTCATCTGTAAATCGGTATTTGACTCTCATTTTATTTGAGAGCAGTTGCACCCTCTATGTAAGGTTTGTTTTGCCCTCTATGTTAGTTGGTTCTCCTTCCCCCAATTTGTACTCAAAAAAAAGAAAAGAAAAAACATTAAAGCTCAGTGCAAGCATTCATTGGTCAGAGTAGAAGCAGGCATTCTTAGGATGAAATGGCTGCATGGCTTTCCATGGAAAACTCTTAAACCATATAAATGTCTTAACTTCAAGTAAAATCTATGTTTTGTAACATTTCAAGCCTGATCCTATCCTTTTTAGTGAACCACTCTTTTAGAAAGAAAAATGAGATATTGTGGTTTAAGTCTCTGTCTGTCAGAGCCTTTCTCTGTTCATTATGGACTGAAAAGAACAATCAGATTTTCAACGACATATCTCGCTTTCGATAGATTCCATGGATCGATTCCTGTTCTAGCTTTATCTTGATGTAAATACTTCTTTTCTACATTTACAAATCATGGCTTATCTTACCATTTGGCTAATTGAAAGGCTTTTATGTAACTTTCATTAACTTCAGAATGTTTTTTTTTCCTATACTACAAATCATTAGTCTGGTACAGCCTTTGAGTTTTAATCAATAATAAAAAGCTATAATAACAAAGAACCATGAAAAAATTAAAATAATAAATAAAATAATATATATGTATGTATGTAAAATTATAGTCAATGGTAAGGAACTAGATTTACTTGTTATTCTGTCGAAGTAAAAGGAAGTGTGCTGCAAAGTTGTCGTAGTCGGGAAGCTTTGGGTGAACATGACTAGCTTTCTCAACTACCTTGGTCTTCTCCTTTTTCGAACTCTCGGAGTTGTCTTGTGTTTCTATTTTCGAGGAAGAATTGGATGGTAGTTCCTCTGTAGAAGATGTTGATCTTTCTTCATGGATAGACCTTTTAGTTTCAGGAATTGGTTTGGAAGATTGAGGCTGCTCAGCGTTGCTTGATTGAGCTTGAGTCTTAACGGAAGCTGCAGTCGTCTCCCTTGAATAAGAAAACTTCGAACTCTCAAAATTGCCTCGCCTATCTGGCTCTCGAGGATAATTGGATTGCTGTTCCTTTGCAGAAGATTTTAACCTTTCCTCATTATAGGAACTTTTAGTTTCAGGAGTTAGCCTGGAAGGTTTAGATGATTGAGGCTGCTCTGAACTTTCCAAGCGATCGGAGTATCTTGTTCCAGATTTTTCCTTCAATGGAGATGTAGATCCATAGTAACTACTTGAAGCTTTTCTCTCAGCTACATCCTCATGACTCGTGGGCGCCCTGTACGAGTCCACACGTGGACTTGGAGTTTTAGAAGATGCTTTGGTCCGTCTAGAAACACCAATAACTTGACTAGGACTATATTTCACATTTTGTCCAGGTGAATCTTTCTCAGAATCATCATCATCCTGGAAACCAGGATACTTAACTGCAACTTTTGTTGGAGCTGGCTCCTTTGATATTTCATCGATTACTTTGTTGCGGTGCGACTCTTGATCACTTTTAAGAGTATAATCTGAAAACTTATCCTTTGAATCATCAAGATTGTAATTAAAGCTATTAAGCTTGGCTCGTGAGCCCTTCTCTTCACCTGGTTTTTCCTCTACACTTCTATCATGTGTCTCTTCACTCGACGCATTTGATCTATGCGAAGTCCTAGCAGTTGAAGTAAAAACCGAGCTAGACAGCTCAGTTCTTGAGGCGTCGTTTTCATATGCTCGGTTGGATGGTAAGTTACTTCTTGATGAATTGTTTGCATATGGACGCCTAGTATTACTCTTTTGATTTCTTAGGCCACCATTCAGTATCTCGAAATTCAAGCCACTACAACTTTCTGAATTCGCTTCTTCTAATATCATGTTATCGTGTACAATACCAGGAGAACTCGGCGGGCTGTCTTTCTTCTTCGATTCATGGACAAGCGGAAGCTCGGAAGAAAGGTGACGAGATGGCGTGCTTCTATTCTCTTCATCAGGAGATCCAGATAACTCATGACTAATCTTTTGAGTCCACTCCCGTTTTTCAGAGTCTTCTTTACCAATGATCTCATAATCTTCCCGCTCTTGCTCACTTTCAGAACTAGGTCCATCTGAATGGTCGAAAGTTGCCGGCAACAAGTCATCAGAGTGAGAAGGATCATCAAAACTTCCCACATTTCCAGCAAATAAAGAAGCACGATCAGATTTCTCAGGAGAATCATTCTTGTCTTGCTTGAAGATCCAATTATCATCGATCGCTGAGTTAATTGGCACCTTCCGCTTAGGCGATGAAAGTTCCAGAGTCGACGCTCTTCTCTGATAATCGTAGTCCGGAACATAATCATCATCTGGACCATAATCATCAAAGACCACACTGGCATGATCGTTAAAACTTGTATCAATAGTATTCTCATTGTCATTTGGTTTATCCATGGCAAATGGGTTATCATAAGTATCATTCACTAACTTCTCGTAGGCAGGAACTTCATTTGAATCATTTCCAATCCTCACATCATCAGGGGAACTAGTCCTTTCAAAACCCATACCAAATGGTTGATTACGAACATGTTCTACATCGACATTTCTGGGTTGTTTCTCCATACTGTTACTACTACCAAGAGAGTAACTATACTCAGGTTCAGATGGATTCTTGGGAGAGTATCTATCTGATTCATTGAAATTATCAACAGATATGTTAGAATCAATGTTTCTGGGTTGTTTATCCACACTATCAAGAGAGTCATTGAACCCAGGTTCGGATGAATTCTTGAGAGAGGATCTATCTCCTGCATTGAAACTGGTTTCAGATATGTTATCATCCAATTTTCTTGGTTGCTTCACCACAGATGCAATATTACCAAGGGAATCACTAAACCCAGGTTCGGACGAGTTCTTGAAAGAGTATCTGTCTGCTGCATTGAAATTGGTTGTGATAATATCATTGTTACTAGCACTAGAAGATGGATAACTAAAATTCTTGGCATCATCCCCCATAAATCTTCTTGTGTCATTGTCTCTTCGGTTATCATCCGGCATAGAACTTTTATGAGGGGCACTGACAACTTGGTCTTTAGGAAATTGTTGATCTCGCAAATTTGAGCTAGCATATTGTTGAGATCTTTCACCCCATAAATTATACAGAGGTTTCTGGAACTCTGAAGAGGATGGTTGTGATATGTTTCCACGACTAGCAAGTTCTGCAGCAGCTCGGGCAGCACGGCTTGCTAGTTCTGCAGATTCAGCAGCTGCCTTGGCAGCAGAGGTAGCATCCTTGAAATCCATACCCCAATGCTGCCTGCCTGAAGAGTAATTATTCTGATCACCAGAATTTGAGTACTTATTCATCCCCTCTGCATTGATTTCTGCATATCAGAGCAATATATATCCGATAATCACAATCCAAACAAAAGTAACGATCTACAATATATATGTACCACATAGGGTGGAAAGAAATGAAGATGATCAAATCGAAAGTATTTTTCACATACCAGAAGATCTTGTTTCTGAATTATGATGGCCAGTGAAGTTGTTTTGATTAGCATTGACATCAGAAAAATTGGATTGCTGGGAATGATGTTTTGATATCAAACTGTGCTCAGGGGAGTTTTCAGGTTTAAGTTGCCTTTCATCTGATTTGAGTGGAGCTTGAACACTTGGTGATCCCTTGTTATTGTGATCAAGTGAGGGTGGACCACTAATAGGCTCCATCTGTATTTGAATACGTCGCCTTTCATCTGATTTGAATGGAGCTTGAACACTAGAAGATCCCTTGTTATTGTGATCAAGTGAAGGTTGGCCACTAGATGGCTCCATCTGTATTTGATTAGCCTTTCCTAAATTACTTGGTCCATTCTGCTCAATAAAGTTCATAACGCGTATTACTAAAATAGGAATTCATCAATAAGATAAAATGATTCAGGTAAGTCTTCACTACCCGTTAAAAATGCACCTTGATCAGTAAAGGAAATAATTTTTTGTAAGAACTAAAAACTTACCAACAATTCAGACGGAGGATTGATGTTGTCGCTAAAGGATTCGGGGTCCCATTTGATGTTATATTCCTTAGCAATTGCCGCTAAGATTTTAATTTTGCTCTGACCATCAGGTGCTTTAGCAGATAGTTTTTCGACTAACTGGAAAGTTGTAATAAAATGAAAATGAAATCAATGGAACTGAGTTGTTTGAATAGATAGAATCCACATTTCCTAGACTTACTATCGGCAAAAAAAAAAAACACAGCCAACAAATTTACCATGCGATTCACTCCACATTCTGGGCGTAGCTCCACTGCGGCTGAGACGAATTCTTTTCCATATTTTGCTTTGATGAGTTTACTAACATCAATGAGCTCTGGAATATCTGCACATCTAGGCGATGCAAAAATAACACTCGAGACTGCTTCCTTCAAGTCTATCGGGCAATTTCTGTACATGAAAACAAAGATGGAATTTATAACAATACACATGAGAAATTTTTCACAAGGGGGAAATTTTACTTTGAAGCGAATAAGAGCTCAAATGAACTTGAGTTGCATTTTAATATTATGAAATCAAAGTATACCCTATAAAAGTTAATGAGAAATCAACAATTCAATTAAGGAAAATAACATACTTTTGAGACTCGATCATTGGCATGCGCGCCACAATCAGCTCGCAAAATATTTCAATGAGTTCATAAGCTTCCTTCGACTTCTCTTCTCTAACCAAGTGTTCAACCTGAAATAAAAATGGAAAAAAAAAAGTCTTAAGGAAAAGGTGGTTCGAGCAGAGATCAATACATATTACATTAGTTTAATGTTAGGTAAGAGTTGTTAGTTCTGTTATCGCTATTAGTTGGTTATTGATTAATTAGCTTAACTAGTCTTACTTAGTTAACCATGATTAAGTTCTGTATCTTTTGTAAGACTTCTTTCCGCAATTTAATAGAGGTTTCCATTTGAATAATATATCAGAATATTCAGTCTCTTAAACTTCATATGGTATAAGAACAGAAAAGAGGATTTTTGCGAATTCTTGCTTGAGATCCTCGAGTTTTCCTTCTTTGCTGTCTTGTTTCAGCCATGGCAGACCAGGAAATTGCTCTGAGTTCTGAGGATTCCACAAACATAGAAGCCCAATTAAAACCATTGTTGATTCACCATTCGTTTAATTCGGTTTCTTCTCTCGTTATTCAGCCTTTCATTGGAGCAGCCAACTACGTTTCTTGGAAACGTGCAATTCTCATCGCACTCTTAGGGAGAAACAAGGAAGGGTTTGTTACAGGAACAGTCACGAAACCCTCGAATTCAAAATTGGCGAATGCACGGAAATTGGTTAATGAACTTTCATTTTTTGGATAAGAAACAATTTCATTATAGATATGAACTTGGTTAGTGAACTCTCTTTCAAAGGAGATTGCGGCAAGTATTGTTTATACAGGCAATGTCAAGGAAGTGTGAGATGAACTTGCAGAAACATTCAAAGAAAGTAATGCCCTAGAATTGACCAATTACGGAAAGCGGTACCGTTCATCTTCCATTACGACATTAGGTTTCAAAAACAGTGGTGATTTGATAAATACCAAAGTAAATCCAAGAAAACATATAAACAAATACAATCAATTCCAGAGATGAAGAATAACAGTACAATACCCGAATCCTAGCAGTCCGTTCCTGCCCAGCCTCGAGCAACTTGGCCAAATCTCCCTTCAACTGCTTGAGATGAACATCTTTTCGATTCCGCAAAAGCTTAATCCGCGAAACCGCTAGCTTCAGCGATGTCTTACTGCACCGAGCCAAATCAATTCAAACCAAAAGCAAATTTGCGTCAAAATCGATCAATCCAAGCAATTACAAAACAACGAATCGAAAATCACAACTGGAAACGAATTCGAATACAGAAACCCTACCATTTGGCAGGCTTGAAGCTCTTGTGCAGCATCGTTGTAGGAATCCAAAACCAGATCTCAACGCGGCAAAATTCTACAAATTACAAAATCTTGTTTGACAAAAAACAGGGAATCGAATTGTGTTGACGAACAAGGATTCGAAGAAGAACAATGACTTGTGTGATTGAAGAACAACAACTGAAATTAACTTTTTTTTAGTTTTTTTTTATTTATTTATTTATTTTTTTTATGCAACGGAGGGAGATTGTGAATAACACGGTGCAGGAAGGTTCAAGGTAACCCACCAATCATGGATCTCTTTTCCTTTGAATTCACACGAATCCTTTTTTTAAAAAGATATAGTTTCTATAAAAACCTATTTTTTTATATTTAAACTTTATTTTCAATATTTTATTTTATTTTATTTCCATAAATGGTATAAGATATTGCTAGTTATCTTATTGTTAACAAATTAAACCCACACCTTCAAAAAAAAAAAAAAAAACAAATTAAACCGACAATTAATTATATATATGTATTTGAGTAGTCTTTTATATTTTGTTGACTAGAGAAGATAAAAGTTGGGAATTTAATGTAACTTTTTTTTTTTTTCAAGAAGATTAACTACTCAATATCAAATCAACTACTTTTGAAGCAGAAGCTATGAGTCTCCTTGTAGGCTTGGAGTTCATTCGTAATGCGCAGTGGCTGGGGGTTATGGTGGAGATGGACGCTAAAGGCGTGGTGGATGGATAATTCGGCTTTAGGGATGCTGTTCTGTGAAGCTCGCAAGGGACTCAATTTGAGTAATTTTGTTGGGTTGGATTTTGCACCCAGAGGAGCAAATAAGAGCAAACATGGCTGCCCATGTCATTGCGCAATCGGCTTTAAAGTCTAAATTATCTCTAGAGAGTGGTTTTTTTCTTTGCCCCCTTGGATTGAGGAGCTTGTTGTAATTGATGGTTTTGGTGTCTCTGATCAATAAAACGTTTCCTCGTTTTCTTTCAAAAAAAAAAAAAAATCAACTATATGATTATAATATAAAAATATAAGAGTAAATCATTAATTTACATCTAATAATTAAAAAGTCATAAATTTGAATCTCCCCATAATTATTGGCTATGTTTTATTTAACTCTAAAATTTTAAAAAATAAAATATATAACAAACTAGATTCAATCAAATTAAATTATATCCACACGAAATTGCAATTAAGTTAAATTTGAAATATTTTGCAAATTACTATTTTTCTATAATTAAAATAGGTAGACTAGAATTTACTGTCTACAATAATTCATTTATATATATATATATACAAACAAATATAATACTATTGATCCTTAACATAAATAAGTTCAAGTACATGTCACAAAAATTGATATTTTATTCTCATAGAAGTAGTGATTTGTACCATTTTTAATTGTTACTACTTATTTAGTTTACTAATTGTGAGATACAAATACTATATTAGTTAAATATGAGTTTTTATAAATTAAATTTCCTTTCATTTTCAACGTATGATTCCTCAAAATAGCATTTCAAGATGTGTCTTCTTGAATTCACTATTATTAGATTGAATCTCAATTATTATTCTTTTTCCTATCTAAACTCTAAATTTTATGCATCATGAGACACTTTTTTTAACCATTCGTAATTATTATCTAATACGTTAGTTGGTACAAATAAATTTAGTCAAATCTAGATAATAATTATAAAGATAGTCACATCAAATATAGTTATTGATATTAATGAGTATGATCACATTCTTTCTCATAATACTTCTATTAATGAGTATTTATAATACAATTTTACCACTTACCTAAGAATTAATTTCCTACGAATTTCATTGACATCAAAATATTATAAAGTCAAGACAATATGTCCTGTGAAAATAGTCGAGGTGCATACAAGCTGGCCCGAATAGTCAAGGATATATATAAAAAAAAAGGCTTATCAAACAGACTTACGATCTATGATAGAACATGATTCAAGATAGGAAGCAACCTCTACAGGAGATACAAAAAAAGCAACAACATCATTGTCCCATCCAAGTTACTCTGGATACATGTAAACTAATTTCCTCATCAAGTACTAAGCTCCAAAAATATTTGCAGAAAAACAACATTTCATGCAGAATTCCAGTTAATGAAGCAGGAAAGCAAGCTTAAAGACATGTTTTTTCCCAAAGTGAAAAACCTCAGACATAGTATCCAGTGAAAGTAAAACCCCTTCCCACAATTTCACCAGCACAAAACCATGCAAAGCACTCCAGCCCAAATAGAGCAGCAATACCAGCATCTTCCACCTTCAGCTCTTGTCTGTTCTTCCATAACTGTTTTACGTAATCGAGTTCCTTGTGTAATGATTCGTACCGCCCTGGAATACTGTATCGATAAGATGCATGTCAAAATTATATTCTTAAAGAATTCATGTTCCATACACAGAATTCGCTTGTATTTCTCCACCTACATGATTAAAGAAGATTGTATTTTCCATGGCCAAAAACGAGTTTAACCATCACCATTCACTGGGGTATATGTATAGCTCATGCAGAAAAGAATACATCAGAGAATCTCAAAGGTTGACAGATGATTTCCCAGTGCACCTTATATATGTTCAATTTCATGATTACAAAGTAACATATGTGTGGTATTTTATGAAAACAGAACATTCATATAGAAAATGTGAGACAAGAACACACATTTACGTGGTTCACTAACGATGCGTTAGCTACATCCACGGGCAGAAGAGAGAACGATTTATTAATTTGGACATACAAGATTACAAAATGTCAATCAAATGAGGTTGGAGTTTTAAGAAAGTTTATATAATGCTGTCATAAAATCCTATTACAAAATAAGATCCAAAGTTCATATACAGAAACATAAACTCATTACATCTTTTGTCTAGGTTTCGGGGGTGTTGCCACCAAGCCCACATGAGGGGCCTTGCCCCTCAACCTCGCTGACCAAGCAGCGAGATCCCCAACTAAGTAATTGTGGGGTATTACACAGTTCAAGACATGTCTCAACATGTATTATAAAACATATTCAAAGGAAGTTCATAAAATACAAATGTGAATTGTTCTTCATTTTTTATAATATTTGTGAATTTTGGGCTAGCTTATACGCATCTAAACTATTTTCACGAAATAAATTATATGATCCTACAACATTTAATTGTCAAGAAAATTTGTACGAAATTAATTCTTTGATAGGTGACCATTATGGATTGAACTCATAATTACTAGACCACTAGACTAATCCAGTTATATAAATGTGAATTGTTATAAAAATTATTATGTGTTTCTTCCAAAAGCACTCATATTTCTGGAGTCTTAAAAAAATCCAGTACCTGAACACCATTACGCTATTATTGTTGTGAATAAAGTTATAAGAGTATACCATCAAATAGTAGAATTCTAATGAGTTCAAGGCGCCTTTCAATAATCATGAGCACTCTAAATACATTCTATACATGAAATAAACTGTGAGCCTCAATGTGATAAAACTTATTACACAATATGCGAATTCTACATATGATGAAAAAAAACCATTTTTTATAAACCATTTTGACTTAGGAGCCTAGGGCCAGCATTGTCGTCACATATTGACTTATAAACCATTTCTTAGATATTGCTGGGATAAAATGACTAGTTATTTTTATTTTTAAATGACTTGTTTTTTTTTCTCTAAACAGTTGCCACAAACTCATGAAGGTCTGCACTCTGCAGCACAGCACATAGTACCGCACAACATTTATATTAGTAAAAAGTAAACTAAGTTAAATAAATAAAAAGGAACTCAAGAGTCTGAGGTTAACATTCATCCAGTAACATGTATTAGAAGAATGATACTTTTTTTTTTAATAAATTCATTAACACTTGGGAGTGGAGATTTGATTATCAGATCATACATCATGTCAGTTGAGCTAAGTTCTTATTGGCCATAAAAAGATGATACTAGGTAATAGATATTGTTGAGAAGACCAAGATGAAATTAGAGAACACAAATGACTAAGCCCATAATATGAAATTCACCAACAGGCCAAGAAAAACTTGGTCCTGCATGACTAATGGGAAGAATGGACACTGTTTCCTAATACCAAAATGATGCAAAGCGATGAAGTTAACAATAAGCCAACATAAAGAAGTATAGAAAGTATGACCTGGCAAGGCGAGTGTAAAATAATTGCTTAGAAAGGAGGCTACATTTCTCCATTGTAGGTGGCTCCTGAATAAATTGCTTGTTTTGCTCCAATAATTGCTTGTAGTAGGAACACCCATGCTTTAAGGCAAATTGTGATGCTTGAGAAGCCTTGGACTGTAACTGAATCAACTTGGATGCCATTAATCTATAAAAGTATTATAACCTGAAAGAAAGCATACAAAAAATATGAGATGTTGTAAGTTGTAACAACTGATGAAGTCAAGAACAAGAAAATAATGTTTATAAAATCCCTATTAACTAAATCATGATATTACTTGCCAAAAGGAACATAAATCCAATGTTATCATGAATGACCTAATAACTAAGAGGTTATAGGTTTGAAACCCCACACCCTAAAATGTTGTTTAATTTAGAAAATTGTATTACCGAAAAATTCATCAAGCCCTCAAAATGAATTATTTGAAAACCAGTAAAACCATTTGGCATTTTGCATCATAATATTTTGGTCTTTCACCTATAAGGCTATAACCACATGACCGCCCCGCCCTGCCCTTATCATCAATTTGAAACCTTGGAGTATTTGATAATAAAAATGAAATGGAGCTCAAAAAAATTCTTATTGAATGCTAAAGCATTGTGATGGGATTGGCTACCATTGAGTATAGTATTCGTAGTCATAGCTAGTCGGTTTGTTGGTGTAAAGATGATTACAAATAGCACTATTAGGGGGTTCAAGAAGACAAATGATTGAATAAAGGGTATGCGTGAGAAAGAAACCCCTCCCAAAAGGCCAGAGACCTTTGTACTTTCCTTCCAACAAATCAATCTATATTCTGATCCTGCAAGTTACCTTTGAAATGAAGCACAATAGAGAATGAATATATTGGCCTTGGAATTGAAAGGTGAATTTGTTAAGAACAAAGAAAGACTTTTTTTGATGAAGAAGAACAAAGAAAGACTACCAAATTGGTTCATGAAATTAAGAACTGAATTGAAAAGAATGAAGAAAAGATTCAACTCCATGGTCAAGAGTTCGAGCTTGAAAATCGGTATTTGGCTCTCATATTATTTGAGAGAAATTTTAAGTCCCCAAGGGGTGACACAGTGGATGAAGACTTGGGCTTTGGAGGTATGCTCCCTTCAAGGTCTCGGGTTCGAGACTCACTTGTGACATTACTCATTTGATGTCTCCCGGTGCCTAACCTAGGGACGGGCGTGGTTACCCTTGTTTAAAAAAAAAGAATGAAGAAAAGATAAGTTTGTTTAACCCATCAATGAGTTGGAACTTTGTGGGGATAGAGTTAACCAAACGGCTCCTGTACTTCAAAGGGGTTCGAAAACTCTCTCCTACTCGCCCAACTTCCAAAAAACAAAGATTGAAACAAAGGAGCCTGCCTCCCCTCATTCTTCCACCGGTTTAATTCGGGTAAAATTGCTGCGAAACAGCAGACAAAACGTTACAGTTCAAGCTTGGAGGTAATTTACCACTCGTGCAGAACTTTTAGGAAGTGCAACTATATTAGATAGAGTGAGCATCCATCTCAAAACCAACCGGTGATGAGAAGACTGACCCACCTATTGTATAAATTCGTAGAAAGTCTAATCACTTTTCGATGTGGAATCTTCGACAAACTAGACATGAAGAATCAAAGTATTAAGCTACAGACCACTGCCCTGAGTATGATTTCCATATGAATCATGACGGCTACAATAGAACCAGAATCCTCGTAAAAACACATGGCCACATTTTTCAATTCATCGTCAATCCAAAATCGCAACAATTTCCCCCGAAAACTAACAACACGCAATCCATTCCTATCATCAACATAGAAACATCATTGTAAACTTTAAAATAGAAAATAAAAGTAAAGAGAAGAATAAATAACATTTCGAGTTATAGTGGTTCGACAAGAGCGTCTACGTCCACTTGAGGCAACCATATTATTACACCATTTTGCTTTCTTCAAAGCATGTAGATCTCAAATACAA
>JBBMEF010000008.1:1492232-1503100 GCA_037832685.1 Sicyos baderoa
TCTAGTTTTTTTTTAATTGAGAGATTGGAATTTAGAAGTATTGCCCCTTTTGTAACTAGCTTCAGACTTCTAACTTTGATCATATTTAGACTTTCTTCATCTCATTTTTATTTGTTCAGGGGATTGACACATTTGAAATTGATTTGAATACTTTGCATCCTATTTTGACTGAATGTCGTGTCGTAAAATCAGAGCTGGAGCTTGCTCTTATTCAGTTTGCCAACGATATTAGCTCCGAAGCTCATGTTCAGGTAACATCTCATTTTTTAATAGAGAGAGGTTAACACTCCCCTGATAGATTCTTATGACATGAATATTTGCATGTAAGTGCTCAACTTATGCTTTTATATTAATATCTATATTTATGTCGACGTGTGGAAGTTTTGAGAGGTTGATAGATAACGTGGAAGATTGAGTGTGCGTTTGTTCCAGGTTATGAGAAATATCAAAGTGGGCATGAAAGAATATCAATTGGAAAGCTTGTTTCTTCACCACACTTACATGTATGGTGGATGTAGGCACTGCTCATACACCTGTATATGTGCCACTGGAGAAAATAGGCAAGTCTGCTAAAATAATCTACCTGTTTCTTATTTAATTTTAATTTAATTTAATTATATTTTTTTTCCAAACTGGACGCCCTTGGATCATTTGAGCATTTAATGTCTTTACTTGATGTTGGCTGCATGACTTTGCCAGCGACCTATTTATTTACTCTTTGGGGGAAAATATGTTGAGATAGAGAAATAGAAGATTAGATGCTTAGATGTAATTGTGTTAGAGAGAAAAGATGAGCATAGTAAATTCAGAGGCATGCAAGAAAAATAGTTAGAGAGACTGAGAGAGAATATTAGTCAAGATGCCATAAAAATATTAGTTAGAGAAAAAGAAAAAAAAAGTTAGAGGGATAAATTTTAGAGAAAAAATTAAATAAAATGAGAGTATAAGATTGTTTTAGGAATAAAATAAATGAGAACATAGAGTTTTAATGAGGAAATGTAAAAGAATGGTAGAGTTTTAATGAGGAAATGTAAAAAAATGGTTTGAAGAGAAAAGTTAGAATTTATTTATTAGACAGAGAAAAGTTGGAAATAAATTTTAGTAAATGATAAGTTTTAAAAAGAGACAAGTTTAGAGACAAAAATTTGAGGTAAGTATTTTATTTTTAAAGAGAGAAATAAGGGAGGGTATACTAGAAAAGAAAGTTAAAAGATGATAATAACATTCAAAGAGAGAATAAAAGGTGAAAGTTCTAGGGAGAGAGAAAAATAAAAATCATTATATAGAATGCAATTTTTTTAGAGAGAAAATTACAAAAGAAAATTGCTAGAGAGGGATATGTCAGAGAAACAAAGTGAGCATTGAAAGAAAAATGAGTTTTTGAAAATTAAATTATGTTTCTAAAAACTACTTTTTTATTTTTTATTATTTCATAACTTTTTTGAAAACAGAAACGGAATTGACTATCAACAGTTCTGTTTAAAAAATGATACAAAAATAGAAAACAAAATGGTTCTGAAATGATCCTAAATTTTTTTATTGGTGAGTAATGCTTAGTGCTTACTTACGGAGTATATTCTATGTTGCAGTGCTGTTCTTCACTATGGACATGCGGCAGCTCCAAATGACAGAGTATGTTGAACTAAAATAATTTTATCCTTTGATGTTCATAACTTCATATTCTGTTGAAGTCCGGGTAGATTCTAGTAACCCTAAATTTCTTATTAAATTTTATGCGAGGCACACCATGAAATCTTATTCATTTTAATGCAGGTGTTCGAAGATGGTGATATGGCTTTGTTTGATATGGGAGCAGAATATCAGTTTTATGGATCTGACATTACATGTTCATTCCCAGTGGGTGACATATATCCTATGCCGTCTTTTTTCTTAGTGAAGTTGTGAATATTATTCTTCACTCTGCCCTTTTATTGGAAGAAAAAATATTTTAAATCATGTGATTTGAAAAACTAGAAATGATTTCATTTTTGTTTTTATAACTGGGGAATCGTAGCTTTGCCACTACCATATCTGGGGACAACCACACCTGCCTCAAGGGTTGGACCTGAGAGACAACAAGAGATTACTATTAAACTCACTTGCGGGTTTGGAACCTATCTCCAAGGGATCAATACCTTCGAGACCCCAAACCTCTACGAACAAGATTGCCCCTTAGTGATGATTTAAAATTTTTTGTCATGAAATTCTCTTGTGAAATCCAGCCACTTTAGTTTAGCAAAATTTGAAGCATGTTTTGAGTTATTTTATTTAAATGGATAACATGTAAATGTATTCCTTTGAAATCATCTTAGGTTGGTCGGTGGTCAAAAGGGTTAGGAGAGTTGGGAGGGAATGAGTTCAATTCTGGCTACTTATCTAGATTTTAATTTCCTACATGTTTCCTGTCAACCAAATAGTGAAATTAGTTGGGATGCACACAAGCTTACCCATTACTTGCCGATATTAAAAAAACATTTGAAAGTCAATAGGATTTAATATTACATGGAAAAAATCATCAGTCAACCACTTTTTCCAGTAAAGCATTTTACTGTGCCTCCAATTACAGTATTTTTTTTTTTTTTTAAGATCCAAGTACTATATTCTTAAATTTATCATTTAGTTTATAGCAATCATTTTGCATTTCCATAAAATATATTCATCCTTGTGGCAGGTGAATGGTAAATTTACGACTGATCAGTCGCTGATATATAACGTAAGTACCTCTTGAAATGCAGTCCACAACATTTTTCCCAAGTAACATTCCCCTGCATTAAAGATTGGTGCCGTGCCCCTCCCCATTATATTTTCTTTTCGACATTGGATGTTAATTTGTTGCCCTGTGTTGCAGGCTGTCCTCAAGGCTCATGATGCTGTTATATCGGCTATGAAACCTGGAATAAGCTGGGTTGAAATGCACAAGTAAGCTTTTTAATTGATAATTCCAGCATTGATTTTCTTTTGAGCACACAAGATAGTCTGAGGAGTAACTCGTGGGTATTATATGCGATTCATTTACATTAAATGGCAAAAGAAATCGAAATGATTGTTTTACTGAGAAATTGGTATGCATAAAACTGCTTGTTTGATAAATGTACACATCGTAAAGGTTAAAGTTCCTCTGTAGTTAAACTTTTGTCGCCAGTTAGCTGATAAATGCTACAAAAGCTGCCATTTGGAACGGTGATACTTTGCTTGATCGCTTTCCTCTCCTTTATGTAATGTTTAGATTGACTTTTTATTTATTAGATTAGATAGATACACCGTAAAGGATAAAGTTCCCCTGTTGTTAAACTTAAATATAGCTCAAGTGATTAAGATATACAATTTTTCTAACCATCATAGAGTGGTCTAGTGGTTAAGAGATCCTTGGAGAATTAAGAGGTGATGAGTTCAATCCATGGTGGCCACTTACCTAGGAATTAATTTCTTACGCGTTTCTTTGACACCCAAATGTTGTAGGGTCAAACGGTATTTCCTATGACATGACAATAGTCGAAGTGCCCGCAAACTGGCACATACGGTCACAAATAAAAAAAAGGTTGCCGGGCTTACCTAGTCGTCAATATGATATGTGTGATAAAGGCAAAAGTGACTTTTTAGAAAGAATTCCTATGGTGGCTACATAAGATAGTAAAAGTAAAAGCTTTAGGTTTTTACCATTAAATCTTGTAAGGTCAAGTGATTATCTCATGAGATTAGTTGGGGTGCTTGTATGTAAACAAACATTTTTTCTATAGCAGAAAATAAGTAAACAACCATGGATATTAAAAAAATGTTACTTGCATTTTACATGTTTTACTTTCCTGCGTACATTTTTCTGTTAGCCTGTTATTAAACATTGTTTCTAAGATTTTAATTGTTATCACAACTTTTTTAATTATTTCTGGTTGGTACATCTAATAAATGTTGTTCTAATGATTTCTTATTATTTTCTTTTAATATACCAGATTAGCCGAGAAGACTATTCTTGAGTCCTTGA
The DNA here is from genome assembly GCA_037832685.1 of Sicyos baderoa. NCBI lineage: Eukaryota > Viridiplantae > Streptophyta > Magnoliopsida > Cucurbitales > Cucurbitaceae > Sicyos > Sicyos baderoa. The sequence goes on from JBBMEF010000008.1 coordinate 1,496,212, forward strand.
CTGAGGGTTCTGTACTCGTTGGGTACATTCTTCTCCTGACCCCACCCCAAACCTATATTTGTGTATTCTCTTCTCCTTGCACTCTTTTTCAATTTGAACAAGAGGAAGTTGTGATTTTGATGTAGAGATATAAAGGACATGATAGCCGAGCATCTCGGGGCTGTTTTCATGCCACATGGTTTGGGGCATTTCCTTGGCATCGATACTCATGATCCTGGAGGTTACTTGCAGGTTCTAGTGGATGATTATTTGTTTTATGTTATTATATACTTGGGAAAAAGGAAATGGCTAATGAGTTAAAATGAGAAATAGAAAACAGAAAAGTAATAGTTTGAATGGCTCGCAAGCAAAAGATTCTTTTTCAAATTTCAATTCGTTGGCATGTTTTTATAGGGTTTGGAGAGGCCGAAAGAACCAGGGGTAAATGCTTTGCGCACAGTCAGAGATCTTAAAGAAGGAATGGTTAGTTATTCTTATAACCATAGCTTTTTTGAAGAAAGCTTTTGGTTCTTTTTTCTTGATAATTATAAGTCACAATAACCAATTGTTTTCTAGATTACCTATGTGCCATCGAATTTTAAGGGTGGGGTGCAATTATTTTAAGGCAATATAAATTCTCTAATAATAAGAAAACATGGTATTTGGAAGTATGGATAGTGAAGACATTAAAGAAACGACAGCTTTATTTACGGGCAAGAATAAGATATAACTCAACTGACATAAAATGTATGTTTTTAACTAAAAGGTCACGAGTTTGAATTTTCTACCCCAATTATTGAAATCCTTAATTCAAAGAAATTGTTGATCCATTTGTTTCCTCCTTTTTTGGGTTTTGAGAGGAAAGAAAATAGTGCAGAAGTCTATATGTGCTTTCAAAACTATTGTTTCATTTATGGTTAAGGTTACACTAAATCTGTTGCTTTTGAAGGTTTTTTTTTTGTTTTAGGAGTGGGAGATGATATCCATGAGTGTTCGAGCCAATTGACTTACACCTTGTCGATTCTTACGTAACATACTGCCCGACCTTGCAATATTTGGATGTCAAGGAAACCTGTAAAAATTAATTCTTAGGTAGATGACCACCATGAATTGAATCCATCACCTCTTAGTTCTCCATAGTTCTCCAAAGACCCTTTAAACCACTAGGTCACTCCATGAGGATTGGTGGGAGAGGATATATCAATATTTTTGTTAAGAACCAAATTAAAACAAACACACCATGAAGATTTCGAGTACTTCTCAACTCTCAAAGACTTGGCTCACAACTATTCTTATTGATAAGAAAACATATGCCCTAAAAAAAGGGCAGTACAAGTATTTATAATTAGAAAAAAATCCTAATAGAACTCCTAACAATATACGAAACATCTAACTACACGTCTACGGTACACCAGTGTAATTGGATGCTTATCCCTACCCACCCGCCAAAATACCACCCAAAAAATCACCGTGTCCTCAAAGTGAAACTCTTGAAATTTATAGAATCCCTGAGTGTAATGTTTACTATAATGCACTTTAGGAATGTACGATACAGAGTTCAATTTTACATGGCATCCATTCAAGAACGAGAAGAAGGGTCCTTTAGGAATGCATCTTACAAGGGTTTTTTTTTGTTTGTTATATCTGGATGGAAAGGAATAGCCGTATCTTCAAGGACAAAGAGCATACTACTGAGCATCTTATTGAATATACTATTAACTTAGCTCTGTTTTGGTGTCATAGATTTCCCCTTCTGTGATTATGATTTACCACTCTTATATCTCATTGACATTGTCTTTTGTAGTTGTTTCGAACTTTCGATAGGACTTCATTCTCATTTATCAATGAAAGTATCATTTCCTAAAAAAATAAAATTAAATACAGAGTTAAATTTTCTTTCTATTTGCAGGTCATCACCGTGGAGCCCGGTTGCTACTTCATTGATGCATTACTAGATCCGGCCCTGGTGAACAGAAAAACTTCCAGGTTTTTCAACGTAGAAGCAGTGAACAGATTTAGAGGCTTTGGCGGTGTTCGAATTGAAAGTGATGTGGTACGCTATTCATTCCCCATTCTCCAAACCTCTGATTCCCCATTCTCCAAACCTCTGATTATTACAATTTGGTAACACATGTTGTTCTCTTCTTTTGTTGCTTCCGGCAGCGTAATTAACAAATTCCCTCCAGTCTTGTGGTAGTAACCACTGGCTGAAACTGTTCGAATTGAGTCGGTTTGGTTGGTTTGAACTACACTAAATTGTTGGTTCAAATTTCACGAGTGTTATCCAAAAAGTGGTTTGATAAGTTTTTATTGGATACCTTTTATAGTTTTAGGATTTTTTCTTTTTGACATTCAATTCAGTTTTGTTTTTTTCTAATAAAATCAGTATCAGTTGATTTAATCTTTTTAAAACTGAACTGTCTGATTAGCATGGACGTGTGAGCTATGAAAGTTGTGTACATCCAACCTGAGTGTAAGTGTGTAACTCAAGTAGTCTCCTACACTCTGATTAAGAAGTCAAAAGTTCAAATATCCTCACTTTCTTAAAAAGTAATAAGAACTATCATGGAGTTGCCTAGTGGTTAAGAAGACTTTGAGAAACTGTAGCCTAGTGGTCAAGAAGGCTTTGAGAAACTAAAAGGTGACGGGCTCAATCTATAGTGGCTCCCAAATGTGGTAGAATTAGGCGGTATGTCTTGTGATATTAGTCGAGGTGTGCGCAAGCTGGCCTAGGAATTAATTTCCTACGAGTTTCCTTGACATCCAAATGTAGTAGAGTTAGACGGTATATCTTGTGACATTGATCGAGGTGCACACAAGCTGGCCTAGGAATTAATTTCCTACGAGTTTCCTTGACATCCAAATGTTGTAGAGTTAAGCGGTATGTCTTGTGACATTAGTCAAGGTGCACTCAAGCTGGGTTGAACAATCACGAATATCAAAAAAAAAAAAAAGGAAAGGGACTGGATAAAGAGCATCAAATAACATAATGTGACTGCAATAATAACGGAAGAGCATAATATATTTAATTAGGCCTCGTTTGATAACCATTTGGTTTTTTGTTTTTGCTTTAGAAATTTAAGCCTACAACAACTACCTTACCATATGTTTTTCTTACTTGGATATCTATATCTCACCTATATTTATAGAAACCAAATCAAAATTTAGAAACAAAAAAAAGCAGCTTTCAAAAGCTTGTTTTTGTTTATGAAAGTTTGTTAGCATTCACATACTATCTTAAGGAAATATGGATACGCGGTAGAAGTTGTGGAACACATTGTAGAAAATTTATATAAGAATAGACTTAAATTTCAAAAAAAAAAAAAAAAAAACCAAATAATTATCAAACAGGGCTTTAATAATTGAGCTTGTGATATCTTGATACATACCTAAATCAGTTGAGCTATGCTTAGGAGGACTTGGTTTTTAACCGTGTAATCATATTTGATGCCTTGTGTTTTGTTTTTGCAGCTAGTCACTGGCAATGGCTGCAGGAACATGACAAATTGCCCCCGAGAAATATGGGAAATAGAGGCAGTTATGGCTGGAGGCCCGTGGCCGATTGCCAAAAAATCCGCAGCCAACGAGTAGAATAGTCGTCAGTCGTTACAATAAATAAAAAGCGCCGTGCCTCAAGTGATATTGGTGTGGCAAACAAGAGTGCTCAATTGACATAAGAGATCAATGGTTCTCAATCTTCCACCTCTAATTGTTGTTGAACTCAAAAAACAGCATTGGAGGAGTTCTCGAGTTGTCGGAGCTGCGTCCAAGAAACTTTTTGTTGAGAGAAAGTTAAAGGCTTGCTATTCATTGACCTTTATACGGATGTTAGTTAAGAATTTCTAGCTTATAATTGAATGCAACAACAGTTTAATTTTACAGTCGAAAGTTGCTTCAATTGTAGATGTTTCGCTTAAACTTTCACTTTTCGTAGGCTCAATATATAATTTTAGCTTCACTTTTGTTTGTATATAATGACTTGAATTTGAATTAGTTATTTGGTTGCAGGATCTAAATTTTAAAACATAGGTTAGGCAACGGTTTGACATTTAGTGATTTTTTTTAATAAAAAAATATGCTTTCTAAATACTTCCATCTTTCCCTTGTTATGTGACATGAGAATTTTTAAAAATAAAATAATGATTAGTGTGTTTGGATTGCTTTGCAAAGTCAATTATAATAGAATATACATAGTTTCACTTGTTTGGTAAAAGTGAATTAAATTTTATGTTCACCACTAGTGAAAGACTTTGAAGAAAATTTAGATTGAGATGAAATAGTAATTTTTTTTTATAATAATATTAGGAGATGGGGATTGATGTTAGTAGAGCTATGTTACTTTTGGTGATGAAACAGTTGATTATTGACGCTTTATTATCCTCCAAATAACCATCATTAATGTTCTAAGTATTGAGTGAACTATACCATTATTAATGTTCTAAAGGTTGCTGTTCTACTAAGCATTTCACGATTAAAGAATCTATACTCAATTTCGGACAATTTATAATAACGATTCCCCAAAAAGAGAAAATAAAAAGTAAATGAAGTGTCATTTCCAAGCAAGTCTTAGTTTTTCTCAAACCCACAAAATTTCATAAACTTTGATTTCAACATGAAACTCTTCTCATTTGCTACCAGTTTTACTAGCTAACTTCCTAAGGAGTGAAGGGTAATGTTAAAATGAGACTTCATAGTTCTTGTTTCGTGGGCTTCGAACTCTTGATCCCTCCGGACTTTGTCCTCCACCATTGCCGTACTTTGTTTGAAGCTTTGAAAGCATGATGTTTTATTGCTTTCCCTGCCTTCGAAACGCCTTCAGTGATCTTGTTTTTCCAATCACCCTTCTTGCTCTCTTTCTCCCTCAAAACTTTGCCCTACAAAATTGTTTCGATACCGATTGAGTTATTGTAAGTGATGCATTATTATGAACTGAACTGTTTGAGATGCAAGTTATTATAATAAGGGTGATGATACACCGTGTTTGTGGTGTATGTTATTACTATAGAGAAAATGAAATGGTTGTGTGAAACAGCGGCAAAGGTTGTGTAAAAGAGTGCCCTACCAATTATTATAACTAGTAGGCCAAACGTTGGTTAGATTATAATAACCCAACTCCTCGTTTTCATAAACGACCCTTCAAACACAGCTTAAAGCTTTGAGCAATGTATAAGATTAAAGTACCAAATTTGAGGGAAACTTGTCGTCCTCGTCCTCGTCTTCGTCTTCATCTTCACCTCCGAAGTTCTTCATGTTCATTAAATCGTCTCTTGAATACATCTTCATGCTGGGTGCTCCTGGCATTCCCTGGTTCACATGAAGAAGGTGGGTAAAGCTTAAAAATAGTGATAGTCAATGGCTAACAAGCACTAAAACAACAAATTACTTACCTCCATAGATTTCATCATCCTTTCCATCTCAGCTTCTTTTTCCGACTTGGCCGCAAAGGGCTCTCCTGGAGTCCTATCCTGAATCACAGGACAATAAAAAAAAAAAAGGTCAACATTTTCTTTACTTTTGTTTTTGAACATAAAACAAACATATACTAAATATTAAATGAACCCAAATAAATTTCACTCTCAAGCATAATAAGAAATATTCAACATTAAAAACTTAAACCAATGTTTTTTAAAAAATGATCTCTAATGAATAACCAATGTAAGATCCATCATTTCAGATTAAATTAAAACCTATAATTAGAGGACCAGCTAGTCCCATTAGGTACCGGAACCGAGCATTTATAATGAGAATGACAATTATCTAATGCCAAAAGATTAACCATTAAAGTAAAAAAGGATAGCTTAAAATTGTCATTATGTATCAATGAATACCAATCATCAAAACTGGCATATGATTATTTAGCTACCTTAGGAACCGGAGGCGGCTTAGTCTTGCATGTTTTAGTAAGGTCCTTGCACAAATAGTTAACCAACGAATCAATCTTTGGTTTGGAGCTAAACAAGTATTCAGCAACATCAGTATCAGAATATCCCATGACCTGCAATGCAAGAGAACAGATCTAAGCAGTTTCCATATTGTTTTTCTGATAAACCCACGATGGGAAATCAATTCCATCACAAACAGAGCTTTGGCTTCACTTTAGTAGGTTCGTCGAGGCTATTTTTTTTAATTGATTTATTTCTTCTACTTTTTTTTGGAAACCCAAAAATCAGAGCTTCGCTCCACTATACTCGGAGTAATCACGTCCGTCCCTAGGTCAGGCACCGGGAGACATCAAAGAAATGGAGACATGAGAGGTATCTACAAAATTAATGTCAAAGGTGCGCCTCAAACCTCAGATCTTGAGGAGAGCACACCTTTAAAAATCAAGTTTTCGACCACTGTGCCACCACTTGGCGACACTTGATTTGTTTGTATTGGTCGATGTAAGTTGGATTCACCAAATAAATGGACCCTCATTAATATTTTTGATCTAGTAGAAACAAACACACTTAAAAAGGTTTTGCTTTCTGGACTTAAAATACAAGGCCACTTAACAAAAAGTAAGAAGACCATTCCTAAATCCTACTAGTGTCTGACAAGTGTTTCTCATAAGACATCAATAATAAATGGATACAAGGAAATTCTTGTTTCTTATCTTTCCCGGCTCTGGCGTACCAGACTGAGGTTATCCACGCCACGGGCCACGTCCGTAATGGACATATACGTTCACATTCGACCAAGATGTTACTAGTTCGAACCCCAACCTCTAAATATTGCTATACTAAATGATAATTCTTGCAGCTACTAAGGGTTAATGCACACACTACTACTCAAGGCTGAAACAATACCTCTTGACATGCACGCTCAATGGTCTTGCACTCGGAATTGCATTGTCCTTCGGTGTTCTGCTCGACGAGCTGAAAAGATTTCCCATATATTGAGTTACATAATGGAAGAATATAGAAAGAAA
>JBBMEF010000008.1:1524558-1554787 GCA_037832685.1 Sicyos baderoa
CATACTTTCTAATCTCAAAAAAAAAAAAAAAAAAAAAAAAAAATATATATATATATATATATATATAATACTTATTTTTAATTATTATAGATTTTTTTTCTTCTAAAAAAAGAAATTATTATAGATTTTTGAATTTATTTTTATACTTATTTTAAAAAAAAATAATTAAATTTCCCTAAAACTAAACACAAATCCCTTATTAATATATTAAAATTAAATGAAGATAATTAAAATTTAAAAGATAAAGCATTTAATTCTAGTATTGATTTGGTTTAGTAAATTTGAAGATAGAATAAATTTCTTTGATTTAGTAAGTTTTATATATAAAAAAAATGATAAAGCAAAGCCAATAGTTGCGCCCTCTTCGTCGTCGAATACCAAACTTCACTTTTCCGACTTATCGGCCGCCGTGGGGTAGCAACTCCGGCGTGTTGGTTTCCGAGAATCGATGGCTGGGATGATTACGATAGTTTTCGACTTCGATCGGACGGTCATTGACGACGATAGCGATAATTGGGTGGTGACGCAAATGGGTCTCACAAATCTCTTCAACCAGCTTTACTCAACCTTGCCTTGGAACTCTCTCATGGTTTGCAATTCTTATAATTCCTGTTCTGAATAGACAGTTCTTTTTTATTTAACAACTTATTTACGAGATTCACTAACGTCGTCCCGTCCTTATGTTAGCTACGTCCACGGCATAGGAGAGAAAGATAAAAGAACTACGAGATAAGTCAAGTTTTGATAGGAACTTAGAGAACCTCCTATTTCAAAGAGAATGCTCTTTTTGAGCCCTAACATTCTTCAACCTCTCTATTTATAACCAAAATACCATAACTAACTCCTTAATTAACCAAACCTATTAAGGGGCTATGATTTTAAAAGAGTTTATGGTGTTATTTCATAAAATCTTAATACAATATATGAACCAGAATTCATTTAAAATATCTCAATACAAAAGTATGAACCTAATTTCATATTTTGATTAGGTTTTGGAGGCGTTCTTCCAAACCTCCACCGGTTGCTGATCAGGCAGCAAGAACCCCGACTAAGTACTTGTAGTGCAACATAGTTCAAGACATTTCAATATAAACGAAGTATTTGTTATGTTGAATTTACTTACGCTATGCTATTACTATAGAATGGTAGGATTGAGTTTGAATATCTTAAATTTGATAGGATACCTTGATGGTGGAGCTCCAATCGCAAGGAAGAACAATGAGGGATATTGCAGAGTGTCTGAAAGGCGCTGCATTGCATCCACCGATTATTGCTGCAATTAAATCATCTCAAGCTGCAGGGTAGATTTTCTTATCTGTTTAGTGTTTATGATTGAATTGGTGGTTGGTTTATAAAGATTGTGATACGATCCCGAGAGCGTTGAAGGTTTATTCAAGGCGCAACAAGAAGCGACTTTAGCCTTGAATTAATTATTATTATTTATGTTATTGTTATTTGAATTATAATAGTCTTTTATTATGTAATAGGATTTATTACTTAATTAGGTTATTTCCTAGGTTTACTATAAATAGGAAAGGATAGGTCATTTATCATTATTCAAACAGTTGTAGTCTTGTGTTTTGACTCCTTGAGAGATCCTCTTCGGAGAACTATCTATCTTAATATATCTTTGGTGTTAGATCTTAACAGATTGTTTATGATATTGCTCGAGAGTGTTTCGTCGACTCACTCGAAGGGTGTGGAATTGATGTTATCTCAGGTGTGACTTAAAGATAATCAGTGATGCAAATCAGTTTTACATTGAGACAATCTTAGAACATCATGGTGTGTTTGGATGCTTTTCCACGATCTACACAAATCCTACATTCGTTGATGAAAAAGGAAGGCTTAGAATTTTACCATATCATGATGAATCATCTCCTCATGGTTGCAATTTGTGCCCATCAAATATGTGTAAGGTATTATTACTTAGTTACATCTTGTTGATTTGATCTAACACTACATTTATATCTTGCTGTATAGCCTGTTTGATTGAATGTCCAGCTTAATAAGCTGATTAAAGAAAAGGGTTTAGCTGCTTTCTATAATAGGGTTGGAGCTTTAATGTTGTAGAAACTGCTTGTCATGTAACTTAGCCACTTAGGTTCCATTTCACTGTATTATTAATTACTTTCAGAAAACCATTGGAGTTTCATTAGTACTCCCTAAAAAATTGTAGCCTACGAATTACCTTGACAACTTAACATAGTAGGTCCAACAAATTTCGTTTAAGAAAAGTCAAGGCGTACTTAAGTTAGTCTAGACACTCACAGATGTACATCAAAAGTATAGCTGGGTTCTCCATTTTTTCATTCCTTTACTTGTTAGATGGGAATTAATTTGGAAGGTAATTAACTGATAGAATAGGTGCATAAAATCAATGTTAAAAAGTTATTGGTGAAATGTGTTGGTCCTTTAGCATAATGTGAGCTTTTTAATTTTTTTGATATCCGTATTTGTCCGGGTCAGCTTGTACACACCTCGATTATTGTCACGAGACATATCACTCGACTTTACAATATTTGGATGTCAAGGAAACCTTTAGGAAATGAATTCCTGGACAAGTGTGACCATCAAATCATGGATTGATTACACTTATGAGTTCTTAACTGCGTTCTCCATTGCAGGGCCTGGTAATCGACCAAATCCGAGCTTCTAAAGGCGAAAAACATAAATTCATATACATTGGAGATGGGAGAGGTGATTATTGCCCAACCCTGAGACTTCAAGAAGGAGATTTTGTGATGCCTAGGAAGCTCTATCCCCTCTCAGATTGCATAAACACAAATCAAACACTTGTAAAGGCTAAGATTCATGAATGGAGTGATGGGAAAGAGCTTGAGAAGATCTTACTGGAGCTTGTGGATATAAAATAATTCAGTGTTGCAATTCCAATTCGCTGAATATATGCTCCAACAAGACCTCAAGGTTCAGAGGTAATTTAATTTGGTGGAAACTGTTCTGTTTACTCGTTTTAGAGTTCAACGACATCTAAATAAGAAAAAATATATGGTAAGATAGTTATTATGAGCTTAAATTTTAAAAACAAAAAGGCTACTAATATGTAGGATGGAATTGAACTCTTTGATGCAATCATAACCTGCAGTTATTATCTTTGAAGTCTATTTTTTATTAGTTTCATATCATTTTTGGTGTTTTTTATTTTTATTTTTTATATTCAATCAAAAGTGAATATTTTTTCAACTTTTGTCATAACTATTTGACTGGTATGAATCAAATAAGAATAATTTGCCTTTGATAAGAGGAAGTTTCATTTCTTACTTTTTTCTGCTTCTCTATCTTATATTGATTCTATTCTTTCTTCAGTACAGCATATATAGCATAAAGTTGGTTGGCTGTCAAAGCAAAAGAGGATTTGCAAATACAATAAACTTTTTTCTTTCTTTAACAACAGTGATAGACAAGTTCTCTTTTACATGCAATATTCCATGGTGCTGTTTTGGAAAATATTGATTTTTGTTTCTTGTTTTAGAAACTTTTTTTTTTCAAGAGTCTTAATTGAGTGGCTTAAAAATGTGAAGGTTATTATCTTGTATTTGAAATAACTATTTTTTTTTTTGTTAAACTACAAATTGAATCTCCTAAGATTTTAAAATTATGTCTATTACCCTCTAATTTTTATTTTATTAATAGTATAAAGATCAACTTAAATTTGAAACCTAGTCAAACCTAGTTTTAAATTAATACATTGAAGAAAAAAAATACATATTATAAGGAACAAATTTGTAAAAAATATAATCTTAAAATTTAGATGAAATAATATGAAAGGTTACAGGTTTCAAATTAGTCTTAAAAAAAAGAAACTTTTTTTTTTTGGGAAGAAAAAAAAAACTTAGAAGATTAGTTAATAAGTATTGACAAATATTTTCTTATAATATTTTATTAATAAGTATCATAATACTTTTCAAAAAAAAAAAAAAATCATAATGATGAATATTTATTACAGTATTAAAGGAAATGATTAATATTAAAATAAAAGTGAAATATTGTCCCTCTCCCCGATATATACTAAAAAAAAAAAAAAAAAATGATTAAATATTTTAATACTTTGTAACTATTTTTTATAAACAACCCAATTTCTCTAAAAATAAAAAGAAGTTAAACTTCACATTTGATTAAACTGAAATTTAGAACCAGCTGCAAACGAAAGTTAGCCGGAACCTTCTGTGATTTTTTTTTAGTTCGAAACCTTCCTAATTTGGTTCTTAAATTTTAAAATAACACTTTTATTCATGATATTTTAATAATATTCATTTTAGTCATAATAAAATTGTTACTTGCATAATATCACGATTATAATTTTGCAATAAATAATATTAAAATTAAAAAAATGATAAAATATCATTTTGGTCTCTGAACTATCATAAAAGTTCTATTTTGGTCCTGAATTTTCAAAAGTCCAATTTTAATCATTCAACTTTGTAAAAAGTTTAAAAATAATCTTTAAATTAAAAAAAATAGTAACCATGATTAAAATTTTGATGAGTTGTCAAGAAAATAATAATAAAAGATTTCATCTCCGTCCTTTTAATCTCCCCTCTTTCACCTATTTTTTCCTTCCATTTCAAATCTAATTCAACAACTCCAAGAGTTATTAAGAACACATTAAAAATGAGTTAGGTATGATAGTTAAAATGATAAAACTATTACTATCCAATATTACATAACTAGAAATATTTTAAAAAACCATAACTACCGCGGTAGAGAAGAAGATAAGTTGACGGACAGTGAAGTAGAAGGAGGTATGGACACACCAAAAGGAGTTGAAGAGTCGTGTATAGATAACACAGTATTATATGAAAATATAGTGGCAAATGATGAGACAAAAAATAGAGTATCATGTAGAGAAATTATACCATTTGGCTTCGACTTTGAGGTATATACAGTGTAATATCAACATTATCGTTCTGTTTGCTCGTATGTTTATTGTTAGACTTTATTAAATGTAGACTTTTGAGACTAGGGGTACTGAAATGAATGTAGAGGAAGATGTAGCAGAGACCGATGATGAAGACAAGCATATAGAGGCTGATGCTATTACTCTAGGGAAATATCGAGTGTTGCAAAGAATATAGAGTGTGGTTTAAATTGTGGTATACATGTGTTTACTAAAACCTATACAAAGTGGTATAATGTTGTACTTTAAAACCTATGTAGTCTGTATTGCGAATCATATACCGTGTGGTATAAACGTATTGTGGCAAATATACAATGAGGTATAATTCTGTATTTTAGAACTGGAATGATTGATGAGCTTTTTTACATAGTATGAACATGATAACTACTTAGACAGAAAATAGTACGATGATTCTAAAATACTAGATGATAGTGTATATCTAAAATTAGATAGTATTGTCAATCTGTGAAGGAAAATGAACATACCATAATATGGAAATATGACTAAGTAGGAAGAAATGTTCTACATATGACATGCAACCCACTGGAATATAAATGAAAAAAAAGTGTATATCAATGACAGAACATGAATTGATCAAACCATATTGAACAATCTGAGACATCTCGATGGACGATCAATGGGGAATGAACAGTAACCTTCAGACGACGATACAACAGAAAGGAACACCGAAATGAAAAAAACAGAGGAGAACTGGAGAAAAAGACTGTAATGGACGGAATATACAGTTGTGTCGAAATGGATTGATCGACGAATTTTCGTTGTGACCGAGAAGAGAAACGAGAGAACGAAATCCAGAAAAGAATCAGAAGTGTCGGATTGGATGAAGGAGGAGAAGGCATGAAACGTAAAAAAGAAAATAATAAAAAAAGAGAGATAAATTTGCAATTAAAATGGTTGACATTTAAAAAAGGAAAGTGTTTTAATGGAGGGAATATATTAATAATGGTATAGAAAATTTGAAAATCTTGCATATGAGATTTGAGAAGACGAAGACAAAAAAACTTCTCTTAATCGTCTTCCCACGATTCGGTTTTGGAAAGTCGCCCCAAAATTTCGACAATAGATATGGAGTATTGACGGTTTTCAACTTTTCCCCATAAAATAAAACTATCAAATGAAAGGTCAAATGTGTAAAGGTACTATTTTCATTAAATTAAATTGCAAATACTTTCATACCTAATATTACAATTAGTTTTCTAATTTGGTTAAAAAGAAAAGAAGAACTATTTGATTGTTTATTATAAATATATATATATATATATTAATAAAGAAATAGGAAATGGAGTTGTCAGACTACTTTTGACTGGTCTGCGTTTTACGGCAATGAAACAATTGGAACCAAATTCAGTAACGCCTCCGTCTCCGTTTTCGTTTTCCTCTCAAATTCCGATCTCCCAACTTTTTCTTCATCGTAATCGATTTTCGATCCCTCTTTTCCGATGATCAATGGCGAAGGAGAAGAACGGTGAAGAACGAGGGATGGGCATGATCATGGACGAGGTCATAGAGGCCATGCCTCAGTACGCCAAGGAGCTCGTCGCCGGCGGGGTCGCCGGCGGAATTGCCAAGACCGTCGTCGCTCCTCTCGAGCGCGTCAAGATCTTGTTCCAGGTAATTTCTCATCATTCTTGATCTTTGATTTCTTGTGCTTTCTCTGATTTAGGATTTAATTGCTCCCTTGCGAAATTAGAATGTGTATTAGCTGTGTGTAATTGGTGATCCTTGAAGAATCTTGTTTTTGTGTTCTTGAATGCATCGTTTCTTTTCCTTATTCTTTATCGGTTTATTTTTTAATTTTATGTTCTTGAAAATAAGAACGAGGTTTTACGATACTGTGCTGGAATGTTCTTTTCGTAATTTAGGTTTTGATTTATTTACCTGAATTTGGACCAAGCAAAGATGCTCATAACTTATTCCCCATTTGCTTTTGAGTGAAAACTTCAAAGTGATGGGAGATATTGTGCTAACATATTAATGGATTTTATTCCTAATCCTAAAGAACCATATGTCACATTAATGGCAAATGGAAAGCTGCTTGGTAGGATCTTGGTCTAGAGCAATTCTTCACGTAACTAAGGGACAAAGAAATTGTTTTGATCTCAATGCTGGCTAGAGGAGAAACGTTATCTTTAGCGCACCGTCTTTCAAAAGAACTTGGCTTTCTAGGATTCTTTGATTTCTTTTGTAGCTTGGCCTTTCCTAGAGATTGGATGCTCGATCGACCTACCGAAGTGTTATTCATTGATTTACTATTGAAACATCCCTAGGGTCTGGATGTCAAACTTTTGTTTCCAGGCTCTTGGTTTTCAAGGGAATTCTCCAAGTAAAAGATGAAAGAGAGTACCATTCTTTTTTGGAGAAACAAACTACTTTTCATTGAAGATGTGGGAATGTACTATTTACCAAAAAAGAGGAGATTACAAAAAAATGCCTATGTACAAGAGTTACCAGAGTAAACCTAGTAAAACTGAACAGTGCTGTCACCATATATAAGATGGATGGAAAGGAATTATAGAATTCTTGTCCAGATTATGGACAAAGGCTCCTCGCTGGCGATTTCATGGTGTCATCTCCTCCTTTTCATAATTATAGTTGTAACACCCTTTTGAATAGTTGGAGATCCTTTTTGTATTTGGTTCTATTTTGACCTTTTGCTCTGTATCCTTTTAATTTCATCCAAGTAATGAAATTGTTTCTTATTTAAAAAAACAAAAACAAAAAATATATATTTCATGTTCAATGATTGAAAAATCTTCTGATAAAAAATAATTTCAGATCCAAAGTTTCCATTTACTTTCAAAACCAAGAGCAATGTCAATATTATCCTGCTCTACAAAATCACATGCGTTCTTGAAGTCAATTAAAAACCCAGACCCCTTTCTATTATTGTATCATTAATCACATTTCTGATTTGTTCATAGTTAATGTGGATCTTCCTTTTTCAATTGTTTGTTTCAGACTTTCAGTTGAGCAAAACTTTCCTCCAAACTTTTTGTTGGTTGATATAATTAAATTCATTAGCATAAACTTTTAGGCTAATTGGTGATTTGACTTGACTCAATATAGTATCAAAGCAATGGTCATGTGTTTAAACTCCTACCAAGTCGTTTCATTCACAATTAATATTGATTTCCATTTGATAGGCATTTCCATATTTCCAAGTCCACGAGTGAAAGTGAGTGTTGGTTGATATAATTAAATTTACCACAATCCATCAGCATAAGTTTTCGGGTTGATTGGTGATTTAACATGACAACACTTTTCATGCATAAATTTTCTTTTTTCCAAATTATATACTGTGGAATTCATTATCATGCCTTACGCTTTTATGTTATTTTTTTAGTTGTAAACACTTTTGTTATATTTTGAATAATTTAAGAGTGAATGTTGAATGTATGATCCTTTTTTCATATTGCACATTTTCTACTAATAGTTTCGTGGATTCTGAAGTCCGTCCAATTTTTTCATGGTCGAGTACTTTCCTAGAAATTATCATCTGTACTTACTTGTCAACTTGTTAGACCAGAAGAGCAGAGTATCAAACCATAGGATTATTTGGATCCTTTAAGAAGATTGCAAAGAATGAAGGTTTTCTGGGTTTCTACAGGTGGGTAATTTAAAGTGCTATAATTTTTTGTGCTCAGGCCCAATCCCTCCCCCCACAAATGACATATTGGATGATTTGATCACAGAGGCAATGGTGCTAGTGTCGCTCGGATTGTTCCTTATGCAGCGCTGCATTACATGGCTTATGAACAGTATCGAAGATGGATTATCCTTTCTTTTCCAGATGTTAATAGAGGTCCCGTACTTGATCTTTTGGCAGGATCATTTGCTGGAGGAACTGCTGTGATTTTTACTTATCCTCTGGATTTGGTTCGGACTAAATTAGCATTCCAGGTGAAGGTTAAAAACACAACTACTCTCCCTCCCCAAAACAAAAGTGTAAACTAATTTGGTTGTTCTTCATTTGGCAACATAAGCGAAAAAGGTTAATGGAGAGATCCATTTCATTTTAACTAGATTCATGAAAACTATCTCCCAATGTCATCTCTTGTCTCTTTCCCCAAGAATAGAATGTTAAAAGAGTAGTATCAATTAACATGGCTGTGAGTCTAGATAAATTTCTCCTTACACTTATTCTAACCTAGTTTGATCTGATATTGCAGGTTGTTGGTCCGTCAAAGTCGAGCATTCGTGGTCTAGTAAGCCCCGAGCATGTATATAGAGGAATTTCTGATTGTTTCTCAAAAACTTTTAAAGTGGCTGGACTTAGAGGACTCTATCACGGTGTTGGTATGTTTTTTTTTTAATCTTCTCATATGAGATGCATTCTACCTTTTGGGCCTTACTTTCACTTCACTAGTTCTCCAATTAATATTCGAGTGTCATTTCCAGCTCCATCACTTTATGGGATATTCCCATACGCTGGTTTGAAATTCTACTTCTACGAAGAGATGAAGCGACACGTACCCGAGGAACACAAGAAAAATATTATGGTGAAGCTAGTATGCGGGTCAGTTGCGGGTCTATTAGGTCAGACCTTTACATATCCTCTTGATGTGGTCAGGAGGCAAATGCAGGTATGTTGCACAAAAAATTCATGGAATAAAATGTTTAAATTCTGAACTATATGGAACCTAAGAGCGAATTTGCCGGAACAGGTTCAACGTCCACAAGCGTCCAACATTACAGAGAAGATGGGAACATTTGAAACCCTTGCTTTGATAGCTAGAAAGCAAGGTTTCAAACATTTGTTTTCAGGTCTAAGCATCAACTACTTGAAGGTTAGAATATCAATTCTCTTACCTAGTTCCCACTCCACATCATTGTGTTAGTGTCCAGGCTAAGTTGGGTGTGTATTTTTCAGGTTGTGCCATCAGTAGCAATTGGGTTTACCGTTTATGATGTAATGAAAACATATCTAAGAGTTCCATCCCGAGATGAAGCCGTGGTAGAAGTGGTAACAAATAAGCGAAATGTCCAATCATCCTCTCTTAATACTTAACAAGTATTCTTTTCCCATTCGAAATCGTGACATATTCTAGTATTAGAATCGATAATGTTACCCCTGAGATTATTTGTATATGCATTCTTTCTGCCTTGTTAGAGCACATGCTAGTTACAAGAATCTATGAAGGAATACCCTAAGGCAGCAAACATTGTTATTCAGAGGTCTCCAAAAGGCCAATGTAACTGTCTTTAGAATTAGCACAAGGTGTACATAGAGCTGGATGTCTTGTGTAAAGAACTTATGACTTTTAAGGAAATTAATAAATGCAAGTTGATTCTTCTTCTATTCTATATTGAGTGGAAATGTTCCCAAAGGGTGACGCAATGGTCGAAGGCTTGGAATTTGAAGGTGTGATTCCTCAAAGTTCATGGTTCGAAACTTACTTGTACCTCCCGTGTTCTTCATTCCTTCAATGTCTCCCGATACCTGGCCTTGGGACGGATATGGTTACCCCGGTTATATATTATTGATTGGAAATGGTTAACTCCCACGAAGTCCTTCCTTCGAACAGTTGTGGAAATTTTACATAAGAACTACTGATTTCTCTGCTTTCCGTCACTAGTTTTTGATATGTTCATTTTCACTATGGACTCACCAATTCAATAGAAGCTTGTATTGTTTTGAAGGGATCATAACTTTTAACAGGAGGCTTGGATTGCATTGATCCTTTGTGAAAAGAGCTTGATTGAGAGTGTTTGGAAGTGATTTTGAAATGGTAAAAAATCCACTTCTGGATTTACATTAAGTCCTTTAAATTCAGTTTAGATGGTATGAAAATCATTTTTAAAAGTATAGAACTAAACATTGTAATCATTATATTCAACACCAACCATCATGTCATGAATCGACTTGGTGGTCATCAAGATGTAGAGAAATAAGAGATTTGTATGTTCAATCATAGTAACCACTTACGTAAAAATCAACTTTTTATTACATTTCTTGACAACTAAATGTAGTAAGGTTAAGTGGTTTGTTCATGAAAAAATGAGAATAGTTGAGGTGCACAAAACTAGCTCAAATACTCACAAGTATTTTTAAAAAATATATTATTCAGCACCCCTTTCCCAAAAAGAAATAATAGATTGTCTGCTAGTTAGTTATAAACATAATTTTTAACTTTAAATAAATCTCTTATAAACAACATTATTATTTTTGCTAAAATTTCTCAAACATATTCTAATGTATGTTGAACATGCAGTTAGTTTCACACTTCAACATAACCAACAACTGGGATGGGAGTAAATATAATGCAATTTACCATTTCAAATTTTCAACTGTTTTTCTTAATATCCTAAATGTGTATTCTAATATAAACTATGCGAGCAAAAAAAAAGACACAAAAAAGAAATGAGTATAAGGGTACAACACTACATTTAATAATATAATTATAAAAAGTACAAAATGGTCTAAAGATATAAGTCTTGTTGAAAAAAGAGAGTAGACTCAGAAATATTGTAAATGAACTTTCAACAAGCAACTAAATCTTGTAAATAGTACAAAGTCAATAAGTAAATCCTTGTCCCATGTATTACACTCCTGATACAATGGATTCATTCTAAGATTTTGACTCCATAAATATTGTCTTAAAGAAGAATGAAGGAGAATTACCAGTCTGTTTGGGGTAAGACCTTTCCTTCTTCACTTGGTGTTTTCTCTCTGCAAATTGAACCCTTAATTGAAGTTGGTTGAAATACATTACTACACAGTTCTACTGGATTTAAATCTAGCAGACCGAACCGATATCAGACACGTCGGGTTTAATGCTTTTGGCTAACCTTGAAACCAATCCATTAGTCCTCATTCCTTTATGTTCCCTACACCGAACTCGTCCCTTCACTGGCTCCCTTGTACAGCATAGTCCATTGCCTAAATCAACACCACAAATTCTTTCAAGGCCTGGACTGAGATCAGTGAGCTCTGAAGTTTGCTGGTAATTTAAAGTGGCATGATTATCCTGGCTTGTAATCACATTGAGTCTAGCTTTTGGTTCGGCTTCTGTAGACGATATAAGAGTTGGTTTACGAATTCTTTGTCCGTTGTGTTCTTCACACCGTTTCCTTCCTTGAACTGGGGGTATCCTACATGGAGAGCCATCATATAGAACAACTCCACAAATTGGAAGAAAACTCCCCTTATTAGGAAAGGAATCCGAAACCGAAACTTCGAGTTCTTCTGTGTTATAGGAAATCTCAGCATTGTTACCAGAGAAGTGTTTGTCCCCATCTTTGGTTGAGTTCTTCAGTAACACGTTAATTTTCATCCCTTTATGTACAGCACACCTCTTTCTTCCCTCGACTGGGGGCATCCTACAAACTTCACCATAGCCTATGACCACTCCGCAGCTACGGCTATCTGCCCCGTTAACATAATCAGTGTCCACGACTAGTCTAGGCCGAAATCTGCTGAAGTTGAGAATGCGAGAAAATAACTTGTTCTTCTCCTCAGCATTTTCAGCTGGTTTGTTCTCAGTTGGAATTGGCCTGCTTGTTTTAATTTTGATGCCCATCTGCTTCTTTCTAAAAGGTAGAAGCTTCTTGGAAATAATGTTAAATTTTGTAGATCGTGAAGCGATATCCTCAAGTTTCTTGAGTACATCGTTATGTCGTCGTGCACCGTTACAGCTTGTATTCCATGCATAGTCAAATGTTTTAAGCAATTGAGCTTCTGTCATCTGAGCATCCCTCTTGTTTTTCATCTGTCAAGAGCAAAACAAAAAAAGTGAGAAACTGAAAGGCCACCAATAAGGCACACTTATGCGAGGAAAGATAAAAAGGTCGAAGAGGAAGAGAATGAAGCGCGAAAAGAACCACCTAACTTTCGTACCTATGAAAGGAGAGGCAAAACAATCAACAGACAGGAAAAAGAGTCAGGAAGTGGAGCAGGGAATAGTGGTAAGTGATGGCCGTTAGTCCGTACTATGGAGCAAGCGTTTGAAATAGGGTCATCCATGGCAGGGGCCCTATTGTGCAGTTTCTAGAGAGCCTGGAGAGCAAGGCAGGAGAGATCACCGCCCTCTCGAATTGGCGGGTAGCTACTTGTTACCTCGTGTCTTATTTTGGTACTAGTATGGATTTCCTAACTCTCATTCGACGGTATTTGAACTCATCGCTATTTTGGTTTTATATATATATAGATATTCCCTGGCAATTATTATCATTGCGTGTTTTTGGAAATAACTGTTATTTGCAGGTTGGGAGCTAGATACCTAACAGAAACATGGAATTGTAAAACACCAAAATGCAGGGTTCCTCTTAAACTCAAACGCATTGGGCATGCAGATCTCTGCTATACTCGAGCATCTGCAGCGAGGCGAAGGCGTGTGCTAGCGTACAATTACTCCTTCCAGTTCATGATGATTTATCTAATTTTCCCTTATTTCAAACAGCCAACTACTTTGATCAAATTCTTCAATCCCAATTTGGCATTTCAGTAATTCAGATTTAGTTGACTTCATCAGTACAACCTTCTATCCATCTTTGTAATTGTAGCTGGTAGAGAAAGTGGAAGATATCTTTCATGTTCAACAGCCAGTTTACCTAAACCTGTGTTCTTACAGGATCAGGCACCAAGCTCCGCAGGGTATTACTCAAGTGTGGCAGAGATTGTAACATTTTAGCACCAGCAGAGTGCTAGAGTTGCATTGACCTTGAAAGGGGATGAGATGATCTCTGACCTAGGGACGGGCGTGGTTACCTTTGTTTAACAAAAAAAAAGATCTCTAGAATTAACCATTCGTGTACTCATGTGTAAAAAAATCTGCTCCCTCCCAAAGGCCTAAATTTTGGATACATCGAGCATTTTCCTTATTGAACTCACTTGATGATTCACTGTTCTTATTCACTTTGGTTGTAAACGGGGTAGCTGGCCCTCTTCTTATTTGGGTCTTCCTTTGGGGGGAAATCACCGTTCGATTTCTTTTTGGCATCCTATTTTTGAAAGAATGGAGAAGAAACTGCACAATTGGAAGTATGCTTTTATTTCGAAAGGTGGCCGTCATACCTTGATACAAGCTACATTAGCAAGTATGCCTATTTATTTTTTCTCCATGTTTGAGGTTCCATCGGCTGTGGTTAATAGCTTTAAGAAAATTCTGAGGGACTTTTTTTGGGAAGGTGCAAAAGCTTCGGGCGGCATTCATAATGTAAATTGGGAGACGACTCAACTACCTAAACTGCTTGGATGGTTGGGTATTGGTAATTTAAAGCAGCAAAATTTTGGCCTTCTTGCTAAATAGATTTGGCGTTTTATTCACGAGCATGATGCCCTCTGGAGGAGACTTATTGATGTCAAATATTATGGTTCGATGAGTGGCTTACGTTGGCCTGTTAATGCTGGTTCTTCATCTTATCGGGGCCCATGGAGATTCATTTGTAAAACACTGACTACCATGAAATCGAGAATCTCTCATCGCGTGGGTAATGGTATGTCGATTCGTTTTTTGCTAGACTCTTGGCTGCCTTGTGGTGCTATCAGTGAAGCATTCCCTAGACTCTTTCGACTAACATCGCAACCAGATTTGCTCATTGCTGACGGGTGGACCAATCTAACGAGTGCTTGGAACTTGCACCTGCGTCGGAACCTTAATGATTTAGAGATGATGGAGTGGGCGACTCTTTCTAATCATTTGGATCGATTTCGTCAACGGGATGTTCCTAATTCTTGGATTTGGAGTTTGGAGCCATCGGGGCATTTTTCTGTCAACTCGCTTGTTTCTTCTCTACTTGAAGCTGGTCATCTGGATGAAGATCGTGACCTTTGTTTATCCATATGGAAGGACAATTATCCGAAAAAAATCAAGATTTTTCTCTGGGAATTGAGTAAGCGTGCGGTTAATACGGTGGATAAGCTTCAACGTAGGATGCCTCATATGTCTCTTTCGCCGGGCCATTGTGTTCTTTGCTATACTAATGGAGAGTGTCAGTCGCACTTGTTCATTCATTGCTCTTATACGATTAGCTTTTGGAATTGTGTTTTGCAAACATTTGATTGGTCTCTTGCTCTTCCTATTGACATTAAATCTTTCCTCTACACCATATTTGTGGGCCATCCATTCAAGGGAACAAAGGAGCTGTTGTGGTTATCTTTCTGTAGAGCCTTCTTATGGGTTCTATGGAATGAGCGTAATTTGCGTATTTTTAAGGATAGCAATAGGTCTAAAGATCATCTTATGGAATTAGCGCTTACATCTATGTTTTTTTGGTGCAAAGATATTGTACCGATTTCAAGTTTTTCTCTTTCTTACTTTGTTGCAAACTGGAAACTTTTTTTGTAAGCCGATAAGGCCCCGGGTTCTTACCCCATTTCATTCAATCAATGAAATCGTTTCTTCTTCAAAAAAAAAAACTCACTTGATGATTCAAATACACGACCTCGAGGTAGGTGTAGTTAGAGACCGCAAGCCGTAGCCTAAAGGAGGGGGTTATAATAGTTCAAGTAGTTGCATGTACTGTTTTCATCTTCCTTCAAAAGAAAATTTATTCCCTTCATCTACAAATCACTAAAGGCTGGAGAACTGGTTTGATCTATAGCACTCAACAAACTCCAGCAAACAACCTACATTTAGATGCCAATAAAAAAATTGCTATCACTAGACACACAAAGGCAGTAAATTAGCCATTTCCCCAAGGTACTACATAAACCAGATGAAATTTTTTGATTCAAATATATAGAAAAACAAAACAAACATACTTACAGGAGCCCATCTATACACAATGGAGTATCCTCTTGAGAACATTTCCTGAAATAAACCATGTCCCTTTTCGAGGGGAAAAACTTTACAGTCAACAACACTTAAATAGCTATTGCCCAAATGAGAACCTGAACGACCATAGTGTTGGAGTCGCGTTCTCACATTGTCGGCTTCTCCGAGATATACCACGACTATCCTGCCTGCATCTAGTTTAGCGATCTCCCTGCCCAAACCAGAGCTAGATACAGCAACGCCAAGCTCATACAAGCCAGGATCTGAAACTTTAGGAAGATTGTGAATTCTGTACCGTTCTGCACCTTCCTTCCCCAACGAATAGTCTTCCCAATCAAAAGGGGCAACAAGAATCTAAAACATCAAACGAACAACACAGAGTAAAAGTGAAAAAGAGTAAACACAACCCACAAATCCCAATCAACATTAGCAAAATTTCGGTTATGATGCTTACAAACAAGAGTCGGTGCTTTTATTACATAACACGAGGTTCCACTCTAAACCAATTGATAGTAAGGAGATATATCTCTTAATAAGATCTTGAAGAGTCCTCACCTTTTCAATGTGGGATAAAGGGTAGTGACTCATATCTCTTATGCTACAAGGTGAGTATCTCCAACATGCCCCTCAAGATGGTGCTATATTGTTTTTGGTTGATATTTGTGACAGTCTGGGCCAGATTGCGCGCATCTCAACTAATGTCACGGAACATACCGTCTGACTCTACAACATTTGTATGTCAATGAAACTCGTAGGAAATTAATTCTTAGGTAGGTGACTGTCATAGATTGAACCCATTATCTCTTAGCACCTCAAGTTCCTCTTGATCACTATATCACTCCATGATGGTTAAGATGGTGTCATATAGGGAAGACCATCTTAGATTAGATTCTAATTTGTGGACCGAAATACCCGTTTGACTTACTCGCTTGGGTTGGTTCCGAATTTTTGGGATAAAATATATGCTTAAGCTTATGCCCTCTTGGGTTGGGGTCAAATTACCCTATGAGGTTTTTTACCCGTTTGGATGAGATTGGAATTTAAGGGACAATTACCCACATTGACCTTTGATATCCTATAGATAATATAGGGTTCCACCTCAAAACTAATTGGTAGCAAACACATGGCACAAGGTGAGTATCCAACAGCTTTGGTAAGAACTAAAAATAAGCAAATCGCAAGTGAAAATAGATTCAACCCAAGATTTGTAACAAGAAAAGCTATGAAGTTGAAAAATTGCAGTCCAAAACCTACACCTGAATCTCACACAGAGGCTTGACAGATTAGAATTTCATCATAAACATCCTAAAAGAGCACGACAGCTTCAAGTTCAAGATCATTTCTACGAACAAGAGGAAACCCTTTTTTTTCTTTTTTTTTTGCAGTTTCTCCATGAATAAATCTACAAAAGGATAGAAAAAGAGAGAGAGAGAGAGAGAGAGATGGAACCTCCCATTTGGAGAAACACGAATCGTGTTTGGTGCGTTTACAGTGTTCCCTCTTCAGCCTGATCGGAGATAACTCGGCCGCCATTGTTGCCGGCGGTTAAGAAAGTGAGAATTGCTCCGATTTATTGGACATTGGTAGTGAATGAAGAAACACTTTCCCCACTTTTGGAAACTATTTTGAATTGAAAACATCCGTTATTCCGTTGCCTTTTTGCCACTTACTGATAATTGCCGTTAACCCCGTTTTTTTTTTAGGGTTTGGGTATCTTTGTTTTATTTTTATTTTTTTTTTTTTGGGAAAAAGTACATTTTTAGTCCATAGGTTTTAGGTTGAATTTCAATTTGGTCCGTACGTTTGACAAACCAACACTTTTATCTCTCACATTTGAATAATATTCAATTTTATTTTAGTCCTTAAAATAACAGATCTGTTAGTTACATAACAGAATGTAGACTAGGATGATGACTGGTCTAATTAAAAACTCAAAAAATTGATGACGTGTTTACATTAAAATATATGAAAAATAGAAATTAAAAACACATGCATAACATGAGTAAACTTTTCAATTTTAGAGAAAATAAATGGGTGACTTTTTTTTTTTTTTTTTTTGTTGAGAAATCATATCCTCCCATCCAAATGGCTTTGGTGGGAGTGAATCACATTCTCACTTTCGTTTAATGTTAAAAGATGATAATTTGTGATAATATCAAACTATCTAAATTAATACATATAAATATAAAAATAAAACTCATAAAAGAAATCATTTATCTCTCGAAATGTTGAAGCCATAATCGTCGATACTCCGATACCCTTTTACCTCTGCCGACTACAACAGATTTGATGCAACAAATATTGGAGTCTCTACCTACTTCGTATTTAATACAGTATTAATATGTGTATTATTCATGATAAAATAAAGTTGTTCACACCAGATTTCGTTGTAAAGTATGAGAGCAAGACACGTGTAAATAAACTTGAATTTTCAAATTGGGTTGTAAGCGAACATACAATCATTCTCTCTCAATCTTCAGGTTCCCTTTTTGTCTTCTTTAGTTGCCCCTTTTGCAAATGAGACAGCTCTCTATTTACAGAGATTTATTGACCTCGTGGGTTTGGGCCTCATGGATTTCTTGGGCCTTTGGGCTTGACTAAATTGGGCCTAACCATTAAGCTTGGCCCTAAATGACATTTAGGCTTGGTTTAATTTAAACTCAAACTTCAAATAAACTCATTTCAAAACTAATTAACTTTGGCTTAATTACGAATTTATAATTGACCCAAAAGTTAAATAAATTTTGTCGTTAATTTATATATGACATGACAAATTCTTATCGGCCGAAATTCCTCTGTCAACATTTATCATTTTAGAATTGAGAAAATATACAATAACGGTCATTTTGAGTCGACTTCCAAAAACGTAGAGGAAAAAAATGGTTTACATAAAATTCAAAGAAAAGGATATTGGGGTGAAGAAATGTGTTTTTTTTTTATATATAACAAGATTAGAAGATGAAGAATGGATGGTTACAAGATGCTAGTAGAGATATTGCAATTTTTGGCCGAAAGGAACGTGTTCTTAAGGGGAAAGTATTGATTTTAATTTTATTTTAAAAAATAGTAAATCTATGTAAAAAAATGATATTTAATCAGATTTCTAAAATAAGATAATAGGAAAATAAAATTTGTTTTTGGATCTTGATATTATCTTATTTAGGTGGAAACAAAATCTATGGTGGATAATAAGACAATATCATTAGATTTTGGTCAAAAAATTTATTACAAGATCTGTGATAAATCAGAAAAAAAATCTATTTTAAATTTGAAAGCGTTAAACTTTTGAAATCTCAATATCATATAGAAATAAAATTCTAATCTAAAATTTTAAATCTCATAACTAAATGTATTTAACATTTTCAATAAATAAATAAATATATATAGTTATTTATTTATTTATTTATGTATTTAAACTTTTAATGATCTATTTCTTTATAAAGGACGAAAATAAGACGAAACCTAATTCTATTTCTTATCTTTCAAAAAATTTCTTTGATATGCTTTTTTTTAATCAATTAATTATTATTATTTTATTTTTTTTGTGTGTGAATATGTACATGTATGTAAAAACAGGGATTTGTGCCGACCCTAACATTATGATCAAGGAATAATTGTTAATATTCTTCTTCTTTCTTTTTTGAAAAATTCTTTATTCTTTTTCTTTTCTTTTTTGCATTGAGGAATAATTGCTAATAAGGACACCATGCGTTTGGTACAAAGAAGAGAATAAAGCATCTTTCGCCACTCCTATGTAGGGGCATTAAAGTAATTATTATAAATAACACATTGGCTCAATTTGGTCCAAATATATAGTAATAATTTTATTTTAGCATCTTATGTTTAAATTCTTACTATTGTATTTTAAATGACATACTAAAGAATGTGCATTAAATGTAGATGTTTTAGTAGGGATGTGATTTAAAAACTAAGGGCATGTTTGGTGGAAGGATTAGGATTAAATTAGTCGATGTTAAGTTAAGCTAAGTGTTAAGTTAAGCGAAGTATTAAGTTAATCTATGTTTGGTATATAAACTTTTATAAGCTAGATTAAGTTAAGTTGAATGTTGTTTGGGGTGAATATTAAGTTAAGCTGAATGATTTTTTTTTATATATATTTTTGTAATTTCTTTTTTTTTTTTTCACATTAGTTGAAAGTTATTAAGATCCCATTGTTGTTGGGAGTAGTTTGCTATAAGTGTATTTACACTCAAATTATTATTTTTTCATAGTTTATGATATTATAATATCTTAATTGTTTAAAACTGTATTTTTATTATTAAAAGAAAAAGGGTTTAATATCTATTCATTCTCAATCTTAAAAAATTTAAAATAATTCATTCTCGATTGATTTTTTTTTTTTTGTTAATATCGATTGTTTCAAACAGTTGATTAATATATATTCATCCCGAATAATTATTTTTTTAACAAAAAGTTCGCTTAAATATAATAAATTATCATTTTCAAAATATATTTAGCCGTACATTTTTAACTTAAGATTAAAGTATAAAAATGGAAAATACAAACAAATTAGCACTATTTGATTTTATGTTTACAATTCATAG
Source organism: Sicyos baderoa (assembly GCA_037832685.1). Lineage (NCBI taxonomy): Eukaryota > Viridiplantae > Streptophyta > Magnoliopsida > Cucurbitales > Cucurbitaceae > Sicyos > Sicyos baderoa. Next base: position 1,544,778 of record JBBMEF010000008.1, read on the forward strand.
TATAGGTCATCAAATAAGTTTAAATTATCAAATCTCTATTAAAACTCTCTAGCATTTAAAAAAAAAAAATCAAGGACTAAAATAGTAATTCAATTGAACTTCAATTTTTTTTAAGTAAAAGAGGTAAACTTAACAGAACGTAGCATAATAGTCCATCCTCAAATCTCTAATTGTTCATTCTCCCAACAAAATACTTATTATGAAAAATATATTAAGGGGAAAAAACTGAATTCAAGTTTAACACAAAACAGAGAAATAAAAAACTGGTTGAATATGATAATATCATTCCTTTTCTTTTCTTTTCTTTTCTTTTTTAGGTGGCTCTAAAAAATGGAGACACAAAAAATAGAGGTGTCATTATAATTAAAAGAAAAATACAAAAGATTTTATAAAAAAGAAAAAAGAATTAAGAAACACAAATTCATAGAGTACCAGAAGAAAACATCACAAATCATTAACCTCAAACCCTTCTTCTCAACTCTATCCCACAAAACTTTTGTTGATATCCTGAAAATTTTCATCTCACCTACCAGAGAAAAAAGATTGAAACAAAATTTGAGAAGAATCAATTAAGGTAGAATCATATGTAAAAGAAATCAAAGAGATGAACTTGAGTTGAAAGAGAAATCGAGAAATCAAAGATGTAACGAGTCGGAGATGAAAGAGAACGAAAGAGAAAATCCCTAAATCGAGGGATGAAGCGACGTTTACTCGGATTTAAAGAGTAATGACTGTTCAAATCCGAGTTACGTATTAAGTTAAACCGGATTGGAAGGATACTTCCACCAAACAAGTATTAAGGGGGTTAACTTAATTCGAATTAAGTTAACCCCATACCAAACACGCCCTAAGGATGGTGATCTTTATTTACTTTTAGAATTTATAAGTTAAGTTTATTACTTATCTTAGTGATATTTGATGAAATGAATTGTTGATTAATTGTACATACTAATAATATCAAAATACTAAGAATTTGTAGACAGTCAAATTCTATAAAAAAAACAAATATAACTATGTCATGAAATTAGTTGAGGGGTACACTAATTTATCAATTCCATATTTATATTGTAGTGATTTTGTATCAGTAGTTATCACATTGATTAAACTTTTAAGGAAAATGATTTAGATATAAGAGAGAGAATTTCAAGAAAATAACCCACAAATTGATTATTTTAGTTTTTTTTTTAAATATTTGGATCAATGTACAGCATACAAATAATTATTTTTTTTATAAAAAAAATTATAAATTAGGTAATCATTAGGAATTAAAATCATAATCTCTTGAATTTCAAAATCTTCTTTAATTACTAAACGAACTGGTTACTTTAAAGTTTACATACAAAAAAGTTAATAAAAAATAGTGAAAAAAGACAACGAAGAAAAAGTACAAAATTTTCTAACTTGATTTGTGTATATGGATATGTGACCATAAGTTCTTTAACCCAAGAATTTATGGTACAACTTTAAAAAAAAATACAGATAGAAAGGTATTCATTAAAAAATACCTACGAGATTACGATAATTCTTCGTGTAACAAAAAATTAAATATAGCCTTGAGTTTGCTTGAATAATTTTTTTTTTTTTTTTTTTGTAGAGAAATTAGAGTCAAAATGTTGTTTAGATGTAGATTTAAAATGAGTAATTATTTTGAATAGTTAAAAAAGATGATTAAAAATGAGTGATTAAAAAAAAATTATTTGAATGATTGAAATGAACGAATTGAACCGAGTAATTAGAAATAAAAAATTATCTAGAATGACTAGAAATGAGTGGTTAGAATGATGAATCATTTTTACTAAAAATGAGAAATTATTTTGAGTAGTTACAAAAACTGATTGTGAAGACCCGATCCAACCCGATCCAACCCGGTCCAAATATTTAAAAATTAGTTGTTTATTTGGAATCATTCCAAATTATTTGAGCAGTTACAAAAACTGATTGTGAAGATCGGGTTGGATCCAACCCGATCCAACCCGGTCCAACTGATTGCCACCTATTAGAAATTCTAGAGAACTCTTTTTTGGCTTTTAGTACAGCTGTTGGGTCTGGATTATTCCCATTTGTAACAACCTGATTGTTCCTTTTTCTTCCTCTATTTAATACGTTGTACAGTGCCATTGCACAGTAACAAAAATATCTGAAATAGAAATAGAAGAATAGAAACTTCTTCTGCTTTTTTCTTTTTCTAGTTTTTAGAAAAGAGTAAAGTTCAACTTGGTGTCATTCGTCTTGTCCGATCATGGCTAGTCCTTCTAAAATGTCTTCCGCTTCTATCATCACTACCCCAACGGGTCATACGACACCGACTGTAGTTGTTCCTGCTATCGGCAACACGACAACCTTTGCTAGTCCGCCATTAAATCAGCTTTTAACCCAAATCACGACCATCAAAATGGATCGAGGAAACTTTTCCTCTGGAAAAATCTTGCCCTACCCATCCTTAGGTGCTATCGCTTGTTTGATTACCTTACCTGAGACAAACCCTGTCCGACAAAGTTTCTTCCCTCTTCGTTTTCTCTTGAGGAATCGAGTTCTACTCCGGCTTTACCTCCACTAGTTGTTAATCCATAATATGAATTTTGGACTGCTATGGATCAATTGCTCCTTAGTTGGCTGTCTAACTCCATGACCGTGGAAGTTGCGACTTAGGTGATGGGATGCCACACCTCTGCTGAACTCTGGCAGACGGTCCAACGACTCTTCGGAGTTCAATCAAAAGCTGAAGCACCGTATCTGAAGCAAGTGTTTCAGCAAATCAGAAAAGAGTCGATGTCTATGTCTGAATACTTACGAGAAATGAAAAATCACTCTGATAATCTTGCACCGGAAGTCTTGTTTCGGCCAGTGACCTAGTCACGTAGGTTCTCCAAGGGTTCGACGAGGAATACAATCCGGTAGCGGTTGTTATCCATGGAAATCTTAACACTCCATGGGCAGATTTACATGCTATGCTATTGGCGTTTGAGAAGCGCCTGAAGTTTCAAATGACTCATAAGTCCACTGTTCTGGTAAATCAGACTTCCTCTGGCTCATCTTTTTATCATTCTGCTAATTATGTTGATCGTAGGGTTAACAATGGTGGTTCTGGATCTCGGCATAATACCTCTTCTAATGGGAATGAGCGTGGAGGAGGACAACGAGGAAATGCATCTCATCGAGGTGGTGCTCGAGGTGTTGGGGGTGGTCGATGGAGCCATGCCCAACAGGCTACCTCTCCTCATGTTCCTCCTCCAGAGTCAGTCCTAGCTACTGGTCCTCCAGTGTGTCAACTGTGTAATCGCACGGGCCATATCTCTGCGGTCTGCTGGTATCGTTATGATCAGTTTATTGGACCTCAACCTACTCAACATCGTTTTGCTCGTCCATCTTCTACTCATTAGGGGCAACAAAATACTGCTCAACATTATTCGGGTGGAACTGCTACTTCTGAGACTGTTCTGGATCCTCATTGGTATGTTGATACAAGGGCTACTAGTCATGTGACCTCCTCCAGCTCCAACATGGGCTATCGATCTGATTATACAGGAACCGAATCTCTGTTTATTGCTGATGGTAAACCACTTTCAATCTCTCATATTGGTCATATTAATCTACCCACACTTACTGGTTGTCTGCACTTGAACAATATTTTATGTGTTCCGTCTATAACTAAGAATTTATTAAGTATTTCCAAACTTGTTCAAGATAATCGAGTGATTGTTTAATTTCATTCTGACTCTTGTTTGATTAAGGATAAGGATTCAGGATTCATTCTGCTGAAGGGAACACTCTGTGATGGGCTTTATCAATTGCCGAAAGTAATGAAAGTTGTGGATGGTTGTGCAGTTTCGTCGTCTCTTTCTCCTGCTTTATTTCAATTCAATAATAAAGATCATGTTATTCCTTTAGTTAAAGAGTCAGTAAATCTTGATGTGCCCAAGAATGTTTTGCACAAGCGGTTAGGACATCCGTCTTCTAAAGTTCTTGATGTTATGTTAAGGGAGTATAGCTTGGTTTTTGTGAATGAGAAGTTAAATTTTTGTGATGACTGTCAATTTGGTAAAGCTCGGTCAATACCATATTCTCTTTCTACTTCTTATGCTGCTATACTTTTCGAACTTGTTTATATAGATGTCTGGGGACCTGCACCCGTTTTATCTTTTGAAGGCTATCAGTATTATGTTATTTTTGTGGATGACCATACTCGTTTTACATGGATTTTTCCTCTCAGATTAAAAAGTGATACACTTATGGACATTCAGCAATTTTGTAATATGGTTGCAACTCAGTTTAATAGTATGGTTAAGTCTATTCAATCCGATGGAGGAGGGGAATTTTTACCAGTTCACTCTTTATGCAAACACAATGACATTACAGTTCGTATCTCTTGTCCATACACATCTTAGCAAAATGGAAGGGTTGAGAGAAAACACATACATATAACTGAGACGGGTCTCACTCTACTTGCTCAAGGCTCCATGCCTCTTAAATTTTGGTGGTATGCCTTTCTGATACGATCCGACTTGGGAGTTTAGGAATTAGTTTATTATAATATTATTTAATTATAAAGGGCGTTTATGTCTTTTCATAGGTTAGGGCAACACTAGGGATTTTCCCCTATAAATAGAGTAGAGTAGATCATTGTTAGGATATCCAGGAACTTGAGGCTTATGCTCTGGTTCTTGGGAATTTATCATTATTTATTTATAATAGTTTACTTTTGATATGATCTAGATCCTGGACCATATCAATTGGTATCAGAGCAGTTCGATTCTCAGTTGTAGAGATGGATCGAGAAATTCTTCTTTTGATTCAAAAAGATCTGCATGACCTAAGAAGATTGTTTAGAGAAGGAATTAGATTGGAAGAAAAAGTGACGGCTAGGGTTTTGACACCATCTCCAACACCGCCACCACCTCCGCTGCCGCCACCCCCACCTCCGCCGTCGCCGTCTCCAACCCCTTCGACGACCGTCGCCACCAACACCGCCAAGCCAACCACCACCGCCGCCGCGTCTGCCACCTCCGCCGCAACCGCCGCCCTCGCCGGAAAAAAAAAATCTTTTTTGTTTTCTTTTTGTATACCCACCTTGAGGACAAGGTGCTTTAAAGGGGCGGGTATTGATACGATCCGACTTGGGAGTTTAGGAATTAGTTTATTATATTATTTAATTATAAAGGGCGTGTGTGTCTTTTCATAGGTTAGGGCAACACTAGGGATTTTCCCCTATAAATAGAGTAGAGTAGATCATTGTTAGGATATCCAGGAACTTGAGGCTTATGCTCTGGTTCTTGGGAATTTATCATTATTTATTTATAATAGTTTACTTTTGATATGATCTAGATCCTGGACCATATCAATTGATATCAGAGCCAGAGCATAATTAAATAATATAAATAAATAATGATAAATTCCCAAGAACCAGAGCATAAGGCTCAAGTTCCTGGATATCCTAACAATGATCTAGTCTACTCTATTTATAGGGGAAAATCCCTAGTGTTGCCATAACCTATGAAAAGATACAAACGCCCTTTATAATTAAATAGTATAATAAACTAATTCATAAACTCTCAAGTCGGATCGTATCACTTTCTTACTGCTACTTTCTTATCAATAACATGCCAACTCATGTTTTGCAGCAAAGGTCCCCAAGTATGGTTTTAACCAAGGGAAAATTATCTCTTGATCATCTTCGAGTCTTTGGTTGTGCTTGCTTTCCGTGTATACGTCCGTATCAGGATCACAAATTTGGGTTTCACTCTGTTAAGTGTGTTTATCTGGGACCAAGTCCAGCTCATAAAGAACATATTTGCTATAGACCGACTTGACGCATTTTCATATCTCGCAGTGTAACTTTCAATGAAGATGATTTTCCTTTTGTTGTGCCCTCATCTGCTCACTCGAATCATGTTTCTGTTGAACCATTGACCTCCAATATAACTTCTTGATTTGCGGCTCCTCCTACAAACGACCCATCCGATGTGCCTCCCACATCCTCCATATTACCTTCTAGTCCATGTCCACTAAATATGTCGGAATCACCATCTACATTATCTTCCTCGCCTCAACATCCGTCCCATGTATCCCAACTACCATCCTCTCATGATGTTGACATTTCTCACAATCTTCCAGAGATTGCTCCACCTTTGGTTTCCAATGTGCACCTAATGGTCACTCGTGGCAAGCATGAGATTGTGAAACCTAAGCTATGGACTATGGCTGCCCAGGTTGATTGGTCAAATACTTAACCTACTCGGATTGATGTTGCTCTCCGGTCTCCTCCATGGAAACAAGCTATGGAAGAAGAGTTCTCTGCACTTTAGAGGAATAATACATGCACATTGGTCCCATCTTCTCCTAATCTTAATGTGGTGGGATGTAAATGGATTTTTAGACTTAAAAGAAATCCTGATGGGTCTATCTTGAAGTATAAGGCGCGTCTTGTTGCAAAGGGGTATTCTCAAAATTATCGGGTTGACTACTTTGATACATTTAGTTCGGTTGTTAAATTCTCCACCATTCGCATTGTTCTTCATATTGTGGTTTCTAACAATTGGTCGATTCAACAACTTGATTTCAATAATGCGTTTCTTAATGGCTCTTTCAAGGATGATGTTTATATGTCTCAACCACCCGGGTTTGAAGATGCTCATCATCCTCAATATATCGGTAAGTTGTCCAAGGCTATTTATGGGCTCAAGCAGCTCCACGAGCTTGGAATGATGAATTGAAACAACTTCTAGTCTCTTGGGGTTTTCAAAATACTAAGTCTGATGCATCACTCTTTCTGTATCAACAAGGTAGAGTTCTAATGTTGCTACTTTTATATGTTGATGATGTCATATTGACAGGAAATGACAGTTCGGCCCTCACTCAACTGGTCACTCGTTTTGACAAATCCTTCTCTATGAAGGACCTTGAGCCTCTCAGCTATTTTTTAGGCATCAATATTATCCGCAACTCCTCGGGTATAACTTTATCTCAGGAGGGTTATATCTATGATCTCCTTGCTCGCCTCAACATGTCTGATTGCAAGTCTGTTCCTACTCCAGCAGTTCAATGGGCCATTTTGTCCCATTCGTTTGGTTCTCCTCTCCAAGATCCGTTTCAATACAGGAGTATTATTGGGGCTCTTCAATATATGGTCAATACGAGACCCGAAATTGCCTTTATTGTGAATCGATTAAGTCAATATCTTTAGCACCCCATGGATATTCATTGGGCAGCTGTTAAGCGAGTGCTACGGTATCTCAAGGGAACTGCCACAATTGGTCTTCTAATTAAACCCAGCTCTGGTCTTAATATTCATGCTTATTCAGATGCTGATTGGGGTGCCAACTCTGATGATCGCAAGTCCATCGCTGCATACTATGTGTTTTTGGGTGATACTCTTGTTTCCTGGTCTTCGAAAAAGCAAGCGGTTGTTGCAAGATCCAGCACATAGTCTGAATATCGAGCACTTGCTCTTACTCCGCTGAAGTTACATGGATCAATCAGTTACTTAGTGAAATTGGAACTCCTCTGCGCTCTACGCCAACTATTTGGTGTGATAACTTAGGTGCTCGTGCTCTTGCTTCCAATTCGGTTTATCATGCTCGTACGAAGCATAGTGAAATCTGGTTGTTAACTACATCCCTACAAAAGAACAACCAGCTGATTGTCTAACTAAACCACTAAGTCATGATCAGTTCCAGCTTTTATGCTCCAAGCTCGGATTAGTTTCCTCCCCATCTCGCTTGAGGGGGAATGTTGAAGATCATGAAATACCAATTGTGAAGACCCGATCCAACCCGGTCCAACTGATTGCCACCTACTAGAAATTCTAGATAATTCTTTTTTGGCTATTAGTACAGCTGTTGCGTCTGGATTATTCCCATTTGTAACAACCTGATTGTTCTTTTTTCTTCCTCTATTTAATACGATGTACAATGCCATTGCACAGTAACAAAAATATCTGAAATAGAAATAGAAGAATATAAATTTCTTCTTCTGCTTTTTTATTTTTCTGGTTTTTAGAAAAGAGTAAAGTTCAACTTAGAGAAATTAATAAATTTTCAATCTAAATTCTCTTTAAATATGACAAACAAACACGACCCTCTAAGTTTCAAACAAACACGACCCTCTAAGTTTCGGGTGAGACAACTTGTCTTAATCAATTGTGATCTCTTAGCTTATAAATGTCATGGTAAACATTCTTATTGAAATATAAATGAAGATCTTCGTAGCCCGCGAAGAATATTATTACATGCATTAAACTCCTTTGCAACTATTGTCTTATATCTACATTGTTTTCTACCTATGTTTAGATTTATCCAATTTTGTCCTTAACAAATTTCAACTCCGATGATTTGAAAGTGCATAAATTTTTTAGTTGCATTAATGGTTTGTTATCTATAGTTTTTTTCAAAATTGAATTCGTGATGGTAGAGTTGAAATATATTACTACTAATCGATATAATTAACATGTCATCAATCCATAATTCATTTGTCTTATCACCTTCCGACAACATTTTTTTTTTTTTGCAACAAACAACCCAGTACAAACATCATTACATATATCATGCCTTCTTAACTTTTATTAATAGGACATTATCATCTCCGAGTCTTTGATTACATGTATAGAGTAATGACTCATCTACACATTATGTAGAGGAGCTCTACTCTTTACTAATGTGACATCATTAAAATAACATAAAAAATTACTTTATAAATGAAAATATGAAAATGTATATGTGAACTATAAACTTGAGACTTAGCAAATGCACCAGAATGATTTATGTTTATTCATAGGTTCCACTGCCTTTTATAGGAAATACATGAAAGTTAAAGAAAACAAAAATATAGGACATGACTCAACTAACTCCACTACTGACATAAAAATAGAAAATAGAAATTGACTGGTTCTAGCCCTGAAGAATAGGTCTTTATTGAAGTAAACTAAAGACTAAAAACTAACTCAACATTCCCTCCCTTGAACTGAACTCAATCAAGAGTTTCAATTCACAATTCTCATCCCAAATGCTTCTCTGATTCTTTGAAATGATGTCATCTTCAAAGGCTTTGTCATTATGTCTGCCAGTTGCTCCTCAGTGCTGCAATAGACCAATTTAACAACACCTTCCTTTGTCAACTCTCTGAGAAAATGATATCGAACCCTTATGTGCTTAGACTTTCCGTGCATGACAGCATTTTTTGACAACTTGATAGTGGATGTGTTGTCACAAAACAGAACCATCTCTTCATCTTGTTCATGCCCGATTTCTTTCAATATTCTTTTCATTCAGATGGCTTGACAGGCACATGTAGCTGCTGCTACATATTCTGCTTCAGTAGTTGACAGAGTGACGATTGGTTGCTTTCTTGAGGACCATGCCACAGCTCCTCCACTCATTAAGAAAACATATCATGAAGTGCTCCTACTGTCATCCACATCCCCCGCATAATCACTGCCAGTGTAGCCTAAGAGTTCACTTTTCCCTTCACGTTGATACCATATTCCAAATTCCAGAGTTCCTTTCACATACCTCATGATTCTTTTTGCAGTAGCAAAGTGCAACTCAGTAGGATTTGCCATAAAACGACTAATAAGACTTACCACGAACATCAAGTCAGGTCGTGTGGCTGTGAGATACATTAAGCTGCCCACCATTTGCTTATATAGTGTTGAGTCGACCTTCACACCAGCTTCATCTCGGTCAACCTTCTGTCCAGGGACTATCGGATTGCAAACAGAGTTGTAATTTTGCATCCCAAACCTCTCGATCAGCTCAGCAGCATATTTTCTTTGACATATAAAGATGTCATCAGCCTTCTGTATCACTTCAATGCCAAGAAAATATCTCATCTTCCCCAAATCAGTCATGTCGAACTCATCCTTCATGGAGCGCTTAAACTCATTCAACAACTCCTCATCATTACTAGTGAATAATAAATCATCAACATAAATGCTCACAATTAGGATTTTACCTCCCTTTTGCTTGATGAATAATGTTTGTTCACTAGAGTTGCTTACAAAACCTTCCTTGATGATA
>JBBMEF010000008.1:1563415-1592789 GCA_037832685.1 Sicyos baderoa
AAATCCACATTATCGAACACCAGAGAAATCGAATTAAGAAAACTCTAGATCTAAAAATCAACTTTAAATCTACAGTACATTTCTTTCACCTCATATGTTGCAATTTTTTTTTTATTATGTACGTCTTTTATCGGAGTGTATTGAATGGACAGTAAGATCGATAATGGAACCCATAATAAGCTCAAATGAAATCTGGACAATTTGCAGAAAAACTTAATTGAAATTTAAAAAAAAATAAAAATAAAGAAACATTCTTAATAAAATGTAATTTCGAATGATAAGATTTCCACAATTAATGCTCCTTAAATGTGCATTTTATGGTTTGAAATGCAAGATATTTTCCTTTTTTAAAATTATCATTCCAAAATAGAAAACCACCAATTTGGGGGTATGATTGTAATTCGTTATTGTCAGATTTTATAATGTATTAAAAGAAAATCTAGTTTTGCTAATATTTTTGTAGATACATGTATTTGCAAATACTTTTCAAATATGGTCTATTTTTGAAAAAAGCTCTAACTTTTAAGTCTTTAAAAGGTAAATATCATAATACAAAATTAAAGTTTTTTTTTTTTTTTTTAATCTGAACCGTGTTAATGTTAAACAAACAATAAAATCATTGTATCATCAACCTATTTGATCTAAAAACATATATATTTAAATTAAAAAAAAACAACAATAATTAGATAATTTAATAACGAGTTAGAGTTGCTAAGTATGAACCTACACATTAAAAAATGTGGAGGTAATGGTTTCATTGTTGAGTGGAACTGTTAATTTAACCTAACCGATAGGGTTAAGACACTGAAGAGAGTTAGTAATTTAACCCAACAAGTAGATCTTGACGCCGAACTTACGAACACCGTGTCGGGTCTTAAACCACCGCTTTCCTTTCCGAATCTCCGGCGACCGATCTCCGTCAGAGCAGAGTCGATAATCGCTCCGCCACTCTCGCCTGCCCGCCGATGCAGTCGCTTCTCAAATCTCGCCGCTCATTTCGCTTCCTCAATCACTTCCGCTGCTCCTCAACTCGTTCGTGTCTCTTTCCCTCTGATCTTCCTTTATCTCTTTCATTAGCATTGAGCTCGTAGCTTCCTTTTCTATGTTTCAGTCGTTTTGGGAGACGCGAAATCGGAAACTACCGCAGGAAGAAGCTCAACGTTCATCCATCCAACTGCTGTCGTACATCCGAATGCTGTAATTGGCCAGGTCATTTTCTGCTGTTGGATTGTATTTTTTTTTTATCGTATTCTAATTGAGGATCTGGTTACGCATTCGATTGTGCAGGATTCTGCTAATTTTTCAATCCTCAGCGATTGTATCTATGATTAGAGCCGAATTGTAGTTCCTTTGTTTTAATTACTTAGTGCAGCGCATTTTTTGATTTAGGGTTCAATCGGATTTGAAAAACTTTCAATGTGATTGTTTTGCTTAATGACGGTATGTGTTGTGATTGGAATGCATTGGGAGGATTCATTCATGTGAATCTCGACTCGATTTTCACTGTTTTTGAGTTGAGAATCTAATGGCGTTCTTGTAACAGTTTCATGTAGATTTATTACAAGGAAGAAATGTTTCTGCTGTTTAATTTCTGAGATACCCGAAGATCTTCTGTTTAATTTCAATCCATTGTGGCCACCTACCTAGGAATTAATTTCCTGCGGGTTTCATTGGCATCGAAATGTTGTAGGGTCAGACGGTATGTCCCGTGATATTAGTCGAGGTGCGCGAAAGCTAGCTCGGATAGTCATGGATATCAAGAAAAAGATACCTGAAGATTTTCAATATATATTTATATTTAGTACACTGTACACATTATCATATTTTTCCTTGGAATCCAAATGTTGTAGGGTCAGGCGGTATGCCCCGTGACATTAGTCGAGGTGCACGAAAGCTGGCCCAGACAGTCACGGATATCAAAAAAAAATAATCATATTTTTCCTTGTCAATAAATAAATTATTTCAAATAAATGTAAAATGTGCCAAAAGGAGGAGAGCTACAGTAACATACCCAATAACCATGAGTTTACGGGTTTGAATCCACCCACCCTAATGTTATTGAATTAAAAAAAAAGAAAGTACAATGCATGTTGTTTAATAGTTAAAGTTTTTGTCCGTGATGTTAATTTTAACATTATTGTGTTATGTAGTACTCGTAATGTATATCGTAGTTATTTAATATAAAAGGTATATTTGTTGTTGTAATTTAACATCTCGATGTACAGGTTCGGAGAAATTTCCGAAGAATATAGGAGATTTACCTTCCAAAGAATAACAAATCTATATCAATAGGAATTATGCAATACATAACATAAATAGATATGGACTTATTTGAACTTAGAAGTTAAAGTCCTTATTACAACTTTGTAGTTAAGAAGTGAAATTGATGATGTGTTTTCATTCTTGCTACTGGTTTGTAAATAATTGAATTAAACGATCTTCCTTGGGTAGCAGGATGGGTATATTGGTCCATTCTGTACTGTGGGTGCCTTTGCAAAGCTGGGAGATGGTTGTCAATTATACCCTGGGAGCCACATTTTTGGCTGTACAGAACTAGGGGATCGATGTGTCTTGATGACGTGAGTTCGAGTTTTACGGTTTACCAGACATGTTTTGTAGTCTGATGTTAAGGGTGAATTAACACAGCTTATCTTATTGTGTTTATATTGCAAAACATGGTCAGGCAGTGGCGCTATAGTTGGTGAGGACCTTCCTGGCCGTACAGTCATTGGGTGCGATAACAAAATAGGTCACCATGCAGTGGTTGGTATTAGATGCCAAGACATGAAATACAAGGTTGGTATTTTAATCTTTACTTTCATTTTCGGAATTCTCTGTTGGATAGATGTAAAATGCCATAGTTTTATAATTTTTTCAGATAGTGCACTTTTTTTAATATTTATTTTGGGTATTTCGTGTGCCATATTACTGTTTTATAAGAAATTAAATGTGATAAAATGAGGTAGAATCAACGGTATGATAGACAATGCTGCTGACAAGCGAGTTAGCTGCCTAGTAGATTTTAGTTTTAGCATCAGTCGCGGGCATGTCTTCATATCTATCTGTGGGGTGTTCTGTTAAGAATGTTAGAATTAGTGTCGGGTTGTCTTCATCTTTTGTGTCTTTTAGTTTCTGTTCCTGCGTGTGTTGCTGGACCTTGTGGATAAAGGAAACGAGATTGAGCTGTTCTTAGGGCATAACCAGGGTAAGAGTTCTATCCGCTTAGGCACGACTCTCTCCCGCTCGACTTTGATGGGATCTTGTTCATCAATCATGGATACATTATTTGGATTATCCCACAAAGTTTTTCAAAAGTCAACCAATTGAGTGTTGATGATGGTTCTGGGGCTTTTACATTTGAATTCTTCGAAGTCCTACTTTGTTATGTCCAGGGTTAGCTCTGTTGGTGCAGTTTATTCGAGTATCTTTGTTTGCTCTTTGGGTTTTGTTGGGTGTCCTATGTCCAACTTGTGGACTTGGCAGTGTCGTGTTGGGGGGACTATTCCGTCGTCTGATGTTGTCCTGATCTGGAGCCTTGCCTCAGTGTTGGTTTTTAATGATAATTAGTTGTTTTTTTTTAAAAAAATCATGGTCTGTTGTACTTGCCTCAGGATAATTGGCAACATTATTTTGTGGTAGCATAATGCATATTATGTTCAACGCTAAAATTAGGTAGACTCATTTATCCGATTCTAAGCTGATCTAAAGAGAGCGCATATTGACTATTTTGAATTTGTAATTTCATATTTATAATGAAATTGTTTCTTATCCAAAAAAAAATATTCTGTGTCTCTCAATCATCTGTTCTATTATGTGCTTTATTCCGGATTGCTTTCTGTTTTCTTCTTTTCAACATGTGGGTTTAATGAAAGCTGACAAGTAATTTTTATAGCTTGTTTTCCTCAGATCTATGGTTTTGTAAAGTTGAGATCTTTTTCTGGCTACCTGCTGATGAATGGGCGTTAACAGATTATTGAACTTTAATTGGTTAAAATTTAATGTTTTCAGTACACATGTGCTTCCATTCTTCTTGATTATGATCACTAGTACAGGCCTAGCTTAACCATCATGGGGTAGCTCAATTGGTCAAATAGGGCCTTGGGGTGATGAACTCAAACTCCATGGCGGCCACCTACCTAGGAATTAAATTCAAATTAATATTTACGGGTTTCCTTGGCATCCAAATGTTGTAGGGTTAGGCGGTATGTCCCGTGACATTAGTCGAGGTGCGCGAAAGCTAGCCCGGACAGTCACGGATATCAAAAAAAAAAAAAAAAAAAAAAAAGTACAGGCCTAGCTTAGATACTTTTTTGAGAACCCATGGTGTTACTGTTGGAAGAGGATATAGTTGCTCTTAATAAGATTTGGAACCTCCCATTTTCAAGAGAACTTAGTCTCTTTAAGCCACAAGATTTCACTCAATATTTGGATGCCTTTCCCCTTACCCAACCTCTCTATTTATAACTAGCAATCCCTAACTAATTGTCTACACACTCCTCAAATTATTCATAATTCTTCTAAGGCCCAATCCCATCATATTTTTCTTTTTTCTTTTTTTCTTATTTAGCCAGGGGATGAATGCTTCCTTGATATTGGAGATAACAATGACATAAGAGAACATACATCAGTCCACCGATCTTCAAAGTCAAATGATGTGACGGTAAGATCAAATTGGTGTGAAGGTCAAGGGACTCTATTTTATGGTTCACAGCAGGTTTTTTTAATCCAGTCATGTGAAATCAGGCTATTGGTGATAACAATCTCATAATGGGATCCTGTCATATTGCTCATGATTGCAAGATTGGTAACAACAATATTTTTGCAAATAATACTCTTCTAGCCGGCCATGTTGTGGTGGAGGTTAGGTGTCTTTTAATCATTATCTTTAAGTAACATAGCATCAAATGTGGTTAAAGCTGTATAGTTTTTTATCTTATGTAAATGTGCTCTCGTTGTAGGACTATGTTCACACAGCAGGCGCCACTGCAGTTCATCAATTCTGCCATGTTGGTTCTTTCTCATTTGTTGCCGCGGGTTCGTTGGTATTATCAATTTTCATTTTGTTGTTTTTGTCACTGTATACTGATTGTTTACTTGAACGTTGAACCTATTTGATTTTCTTTTGTTAAGAACAATCGTTATAAAAACAGTTGTTTACTTGAAGGTTTCACAAGATGTTCCTAAATACATGATGGTGGCGGGAGAAAGGCCGGAACTTCGTGGTTTAAATCTAGAGGGACTTCGGCGCAATGGAGTCGCTGTGGAAGAGGTTGCACTTTATGGAGTTTCATTATGATGTTATACTTATACAAATTTACTATCATCATTTTTTTTTTTTTTTTTTGAGAAAATTTACTATCCTCATTTAATGATAGATATGGAAGGGCTTACCATTCATTTTTGTGCAAGGATCCAGATCAAGGCCTTGAGATCTGCTTACAGGAAGGTCTTCATGCCTACTGATACAAATTCAAAAGGGTTGGAAGAACGTCTAGAAGAAGTGGTATTGCACATCTCTCTCCTAGTTCTAAATGACAGAACAAGTGTTTTAAAAGGCTCGTTCGGGCCACGCCTCTTACGCTTGCCTTAAATAAGCAGGCCTAGTTAAAAAGGCGCCTGCCCTTAGGTGTTGAATTTGCACCTCTACATAAAGGGTTTTTTTGTTGTTGTTCTTTATCAATTAAAAAAGAGCATTTACTAACACTTTAAGTTATTTTATTTTAATTTTATTGTTATTGTTATTATCTTTCTCTCAAACTATACTATCTCTTGTTTGTGAATATTTTTGCATATAGTGCGATTCACAAAAAAAAAAAGTCAGCATATTTTTTTTTGTGCCTTACATCTAAGCCCCAAAAGTACGCCTTGAGCATTTTAAAACCAGGACATAACCACAAACTAAAGATGAATCATTCTTGCAGGAACAACATGAAAAGTTGGCTCATATACATTCAGTGCGTTCCATGATTCAGTCGATTCGCGCCTCCTTCCAACAAAATCGTCGAGGCATATGCAAATTCAGACTATGGAGTGGCTCTTAAGTAAGATTGTGCTCGCCTCTCTTATTAAAATCTCTCTTCCCATCCCAACCAAATTTAGTAATTATTCTACACCTTGTTCCTCATATAGGTAATATGGAGCATCAGTTCGAAAATTTCACTTCACAAAAATTTATCTGGTACTCTCTTTATAGAATTTACTCTACGCTTAGTTGGTTTGTGCACCATCGACTCCATAAGATATTGTTAATTAGTAGGTTATTCGAGAGGCATCCAACATTGGTACGATCCTTACGATTTTGATTGAACTCATTACATTAAAAGAAAATCCTTGTATTGGGGAATCAAGTTTGTAATGTTTCATGTGGAAACTATTATAGGTTGAGGATGATGAGTAATCAAAAAGGTTATGGATTCAAGTCACCAACCTACTGCTTAGGGCAATTAATTTCATACAGATTTCCTTGACCCTTAAATGTTGTAGGGTTAGGTGAATTGTCTCTCAAAAATAAAAATGTGCCGCCCCGTGGAAAAACCCATGTTTAAGCGAGGGAATGAGGGGGTGAGCGAGGAGGAAGAATTGTCCAAAGTAAATGGTGGGATAAGAATGTGGAATTAATTATGTTATTTTTTGTTTGTAGAAAATATTTGTTCAAATGTATTTTTCTTTAATAATGATCTACATAATTGAAAATAATTATACATTTTCCATGAAAAATTAAGGGTATTTTGCATGTATAGCAAAAAATGGTAAAATATTTTCATTTATAGCATAAAATCAAAACTAATCCACAATCAATGATAGATTTATTATATCACTGCTCAAATTTTCTACTAGTGATTGAGTTCTATCACTAATAGAACTCAAGAGTGGTATAAATTAATCTGCTATGAATGAATTATTTTAACAATCTTGATATAAATATTATACCAGAGATAGAATGTGTTAGTTGATAGTAGTAAATTCTAAAAAATCAGCTATTTTAAATTATTATTAAAAAATATATTTATAAAACTTAAAATTAGAAAAAAAGTGAAAATTTTCTTATGGGGAACGCAATCCTGCAAAAAAGGAAATTCTCATTCCGACTTCTCTACCTGAGAATAATTGCGGTGCGTGTAACTGGCTAAGACATTTGCAAAAAAAAATAAAATAAAGAGATTGAATGCAACATTTAGAAGCACTCGTGTTTATCACCCTCCCGACTCTTTGAATATTTTGGAAGAGATTTCGGCTGCCAAAATCTCTTCTCCCATTCTCTCTTATTTTATTTTATTATTATTATTTTTTTAATAACTCCTCTCATTCTCAAAATAACTAAAAGGGGTACATTAAAAAGATGAGTTTGGTCATTCTAAATTCTCTCTCGAAGTTGTAGGTTTACTTTGAAAATCAATTTTATAAATTTACAGTCTTGTTCCTTTTGGTCTATTTCTCCCATTTCAATTCCAATTGGAAGAAAAAAGAAATATTGCTATAGATTTGATTGTACTACTTCATAATAAATAGATGGCATATTCTCTTTTAGAAATTGCATATGAATCTCCTGATGATAATACAAATCTGCAGTGCTGTGGACAATTTCTTGGCAATAACCACACAAGAATGTCAATGTTCACTGCTCTGTCTACTCTTTTTTCTTCTTTTTTTTTCCATATATTTTAGGATTTGTTGATTATTGGCCGGATATTGTATTCAAAGATATGAGAATCCTTCCGTGTTGAGACGGGCAACTTGAACATAGCTTAGTGGGTTATGGTATATAACTTGGACGCTGTTTGATAACTATTTTATTTTTGCTTTTTGCTTTTTAAAATTTTTACTTACTTTTATTCGAATTTTTTAGACTGCGTTTCATCTTTTCTTAAGAAAGTACGTCGATCTTAACCAAATAAAATTTCGAAATTTAAAACTAAGCTTTTAGAAACTACTTTTTTTTTTTTTTTCAAATTTTGGTTTTGTTTTAAAAAACACAGGTAAGAAGAAGGTATCCAAGTGAAGAAAAAAAAAACATATAGTGAAATAACGGTTGTACACTTAAATTTCAAAAATAAAAAAATTAAAATAAAATGATTATCAAATGTGGGGTTTAGAGGTTTGTTTTATTTTTACTTTTATATCTTCAAATATATATATATATATATATATATATATATAATATTTATGTAACTAAATTTTGTATTAAAATGTAAATGCTCATTTTCAATCAAAATCAAGCAACTGAATGACGTTTTATTTTGGCGAAACAGCTTTCTAAAGTGTTTGTCTTCTTTTATTGTTAGTTGAAAACAAAAAGATTTCTGTTTATGATAATGCCATATGATTGTGAATGAACATATCTTAATTTAAGAGTTTTGTGAAAGCTCGACCACAGAAATTAAATAAATAAAAAAAGACAAAAAAAAAAAAAAGTTTTGAAAAAAGACAAAAAAGCAGCCTTCAACTTGTATTCATAATACTATGGACTTAACCAGTTGGTACCTCCCTCCATTTTATATATAAAAAAATATTATCTTGACGGTTGTGGATACATTTGTGATCGTTAGTTTTTTCCATTAATTAATCATCATCATTCATCAATATAATGTTTATAATATCTAGTCGCATTTATGACCAAATGTTAATTTTATAACCATATGTAAGTATCACTCATTGTGGAATTCTAATTGGTCTTTTGTTTATATGGAAAGAAAATTGCCTTTAAAATGTCACAAATTGCGTTTAAAACTTGGGAAAGTGACAAAATTTCACAATAAAACTAATGTCTAAAAAGAAGAAGAAGCGCATAGTTCGAATAACGAGACGTCTTCATTGGAAAGGTCAGTGGCGTAGTGATTTTATTGTTTGGTTGTAAACCGGTTCAACACCAGCGTCACAGATTCGAACGTATAATTTGAAGGTCATGTATTTAAATCTTCATTTTTTTTTTTTTTTTTTTAGAAAAAATCTTCACTTCTAATGTTATATACATATTATATTATATTGTTATGGCTATTGTAAATAAATTTTACCTTTCCTCTCGAGTAAATCTAAATCATTAGCTTATGTTGAGTAATTCATTCATAGAGATAATAATAAAATAAAATAATTAATTAGGGATTCATATATACGATGAAAACAGCCATTGACTTTTGCAAAACAGTACAAAAAAAAAAAAATCGGGTTTTTTTTTTAATTAAAAAAAAATATATTAAGAAATCAATGTAAAATTGTCAAAGTGAGCTTTAATCTAACTATAATTGATATGCTATATCAAAAAAAAAAAAAAAAAAAAAAACTGTAATTAATATGTTTTTTTTATTAAGAGATCTTAAATTTCCTAACTTGTAGCAACTCTAAGATTTTAATCAATCAAATATATATTCCAGAAGAGAATAACTTAATTTAGATTGTAAATTGGGAATTCACGGTAAATTTCTTACTCTGCATTAGAATTATAGCAACTTTTTGAAAATATTGCAAATATATCAACTTTTTTTTTTATAGACTCTATCAAATACTATTGATGGAGTCCATCAATAGATATGTCTGATAGACTCCATCAGATATTATTGATGGAGTCTATCAATCTGATTTTGTTATATTTATAAATATTTTCAAAAAGTTGCTATTTACTCAATTTTTTTGCCTTATTGTAATATACATGCAAATTCCCCTTGTAAATTTGTAGCACCACTATTTTTGTTTATTTTTTAATTTGAGAACTTTTGACTGTTCCTATGGCGGAAAAGTTACATATGAAACCATTTAGAAAGTTCTTTTAGCTAGACTTTTTAAGAATAATTTTTTAAAATATATTTTATACCATAGATTTTTTAGAAACTTTTTTTTTTTTTTTTTGAAAGAGATTTTTTAAAAACTTTTCCATATACAATTAAAAGAACCTAACCATTTTTTTAAAAGCTTATTTCAATCTCAATTTTTAATTTTTTTTTTAATTATTCATCCTCTTGGATTAGTGATTATTATTGATGTATAACAAATAATATTGAAAATAAAATCAATCCCTGTCATCTATGAATAATTAGAAAGTTACATATTCTCAAGGAAATATTAAGAGAGAGAGAAAAGAATAATTTTCTTATTACTTGAAATCAACTACATCATTTTTTTTTTTTTGTCCCTAAGGGGGTGTACAGTGGATGACTACTTGGGCTTTGAAGGTATACTCCATTTAAGGTTTCAGGTTCGAGACTCACTAGTGACCGGGGACAACGTCAAAAAAAAAAAAACTACATCATTTTGTTTAAAAAAAAAAAAAAAAAAATCAACTACATCATTCAAAGTCATTTAAAGTTAAATGGAATGCTCTCAAAATGAGTTTGGTCCCGTTGTAATATGTATCTTTGACTAAGATTGCATGGTAAAATCCCAAAATTCCAAAATTGTTGATGTAAAAATTTTAAAAATAAAATGAAATAAAATCAATTCAATTACAAAACTTTTTGTTTGAATTTATATCACCTTCATATGATGGGAAAAAAAAACTTAGAACGCCCTCATATAAAAACTTTCATATCCTTTTTCTTTTTTTTCTTATGCATTTTTCTTCGTTTTTGAGATTTGAGTATTGATAACCATTTCATTTTTAATTTTATATTTTTTGTTTTAAATTTTTAAAAATAGGTTTGTTTGATAATAAATTTTGTTTTTATTTTTTAAAATTTTAAAACGTTTCTAAAATATTAATGAAATTCCAAAAAAAAAAAAAACTTTTAAGAACCAGTTTTTTCTGAAAAAATGCTACAACAGTGATCAAACAAGCGGCAAGCAAAATTCAAACTTGCAAATTTGAAGTTTATTAGATCAATAATATTCTAAAATAGTTTTATTTTATTTTATTAAATATTAAAAACAATAAAATTTGATTTTTTTTAAAAAAAAAAACCAAAAAAAAGTATCAAGCTTATATTTAGTTTTTAGTTTTTAAAAATATAAAACAATCATCAAATATATATATTTTTTATTTTTAAAATCAAAAAAAAAAAAAAAAAAAAAAAGTAAAAAGTGAAAAAGCAAAATAGTTATCACATAATTTATAAACGGTTACTAATTTTGAAAAACATAAATTGCAGGCATTCGATTAAATGTTGATACTCATGCCCATATTTACTTATTATTATGGATTGAGAGACACAATTGATCTTTTGCAACGAAGGTCTTGAAAACATCTAACATCGATATAATATCAAATAATAACAAAGGAATAATTTGATAAACTAAGTTTTTAATAGGAACTTCGAATTTCCCATTTTCTAAAAAATACTTTTGAGTGTCGATAATTCTTCATAATATTTGGGTACTATAATTCTTCTTTGAACCCTCTATTTATATCAAAATGTCATAAATAAACTAACTTCCTAATTAATTGCCCAAAAGTCTCTATAATAATCTTAATTCTTCTTAGGCTCAAATCTAATTTTTATTCCTTTTCTTTTTGTCAACGAGAGCATAAACATAATCAATAAACAATGTATTCGAATTCTTACCTTTTGGTTTTAGTCTTTATTTTATTTATCCCGTCTTTTTCCCATTATATTCAATCATCCCTTGAAAGAAAGGGCAATTTCTTAAATGAGAAAAAAAAATAGTCAAAAGTAAAAAAATTATAAGAATCCAAAGAAGTGAAAAGGAAAAGAAAAAAAAAACTATAAAAAAAATGGAAAAAATGAATCCTAAATGAGCAAATGATCAAAGAATGGCTATGGTTCCACTAAATTTCCTAAGAAAGTGCTGAATCACTGATCAACTTTTGCATTCAAACTTTTGCTATTTCTATGATATTTCTTCACTTTATATAACGTCATCTTATACATATAATGTTATCATGAACAAGTATATATTTTATATACCCACATAATGAAATAGTACCACCTGCGTAGCCTGGCCCAGTGAAATTTGATTTTTTATTTCTTTTTTAAAAAAGAGAGTTAAATAAATATTAAATTTTTATATTATTTTTGTGTGTGTTCAAATTGGCTAGAGGATCACAAATTGATTATAAACGATCAATCAAGTTAACACGTCAATAACTTTTTAATTCTTTGTGTATTCTATTTAGTTTAGTTTTATACATATTTTATTTTAAAAATTAAACTTATATGAAAACTAAAATACTCATTTCATCAATATATTAAAATCTAAAATTAATTTCATCATTTTAACTAATATTACATCATGTAATTAACCCTTTTGTAATCTCATAAATTAAAATAACATGACAAAATTGTTCAGCTTTAAAAAGTTATTTTCCCCTTTCTTTAATATAAAACCCAAGTTGGAAGAAGAAAACAAAAACAAAAAACAAAAATTATATATAAAGGGGCATCCAATCAGCATCTTCTCTTATGCATCCACTTTCTCTAACCCCACCTCACCCCTTCATCATATAAACCACACCAACAAATCACTTGTTTTTGTGTTCTCTTTCTTATTCTCTCATTTCTCTCTCTTTCTAAAATACTTTTTTGGGGGTTTTTGGGACTTTTGTGATATCATTATTTTGTGGGAATTTAGTAAGAGAGATCAGATTTGGTCTGGGCAAAAAATGGGTAGAAAGTGCTCACATTGTGGAAACATAGGTCACAATTCAAGGACTTGCACTAACTTTAGAGCTAACTCAACAACAAATTTTGTTGGTAGTGGTCTCATTAGGCTCTTTGGAGTTCATCTTGATGCTTCTAATTCTAATTCTTCTTCTTTTGCCATTAAGAAGAGTTTTAGCACTGATTGCTTATCTTCTTCGTCTCCGTCCTCGTCTTCCTCCTCCTCGTCCCGAGTTCATCTCGAGCATCGTAATCTCGAAGATTCTAAACCTCCCAATGGCTACCTCTCTGATGGCCTTCTCACAAGAGAGCAAGAGAGGAAGAAAGGTCAGTTTTTGGGTCTTGCCATTTTTTTTGTGTGTGTGTATTTTTTTTCTTGTTCAAATTTTGATTTTTATTCATTTCTCCTTTGTGGGTTTGAAATAAATCAACATAGCCCTTGATTTTAAGCAAAACCCATCATTACCCTTATTTTAGTTTTTTGGATTTTCTATTCATTTTGGTAGGGTAAGTTATGTGACTTTAAACACAAATAATGTTTTTTTTGGATGAATTGGTTTTTTAGGGGTTCCATGGACAGAGGAAGAGCACAGAGTATTTCTAATTGGGCTTAAAAAGCTTGGAAGAGGAGATTGGAGAGGGATTTCAAGAAACTATGTCACTACAAGAACTCCAACTCAAGTTGCAAGTCATGCTCAAAAATATTTTCTTAGACAATCCATTGTCAACAAAAAGAACAAGCGCTCAAGCCTCTTTGACATGGTATCTACTTTCTTTCCTTTCCCCCCATAAATTATTCTTTTTATAACCGAGAAATCGGGACCGTATATAGTCATTTGATTTAATAGTTGACTCCTCTACATTCTCGGGACCCGTCTTAAGGCCCAGACTCATGAGAGAATAAGAAACTTTATAATTAAGTTTATTTGGAAGTTTTGAATCTAAAACCTCTTCAAGAAAGAATATCGTAGAGACCCTAAGACTCTATCAACGAAACCACTCTCCGAAACAATCTCTAGAATAATTTCCTATTTCTCTCTTTGGATTTTTTTTTTTTTTCTCATTTGCTACCAAATAAAAAAAAAGGTGGTGTTTTAGCTTTGATTTGTTTTTGTTTTTTTTCAATGTTGGTAATTTTGTGTATTGAACAAAAAAAAAACATAGGTTGGGACAGCATGTGATACAACAACAGCAGCACTTTCTCAATGTTTAAGGATATCTTCAAATTCTCAAGATCATCATCACAACAAGGAGCAAACTTTGCAACTTTTAGAGAGTAATAACAATTCTCCAAGAAGTGGTTTTGCAAGAAGCTCCCAACAATTAGCTTACAATATGGAAGTGATTAACAACAACAATAATAATCAAGATCATCAACAATTATTAGCAGCTAATTCTTCTTCGGTTTGGCTTTATGGGTTGATTGATTCACAATTGAAAGCTTCTTCAATTTCTTCAGCTGGTGGGCCAGACCTTGAGCTCACTTTGGCAGCTCCAATGACTGATATTAATAATTCCAATTTGGATCAATTGGAACAAACAAAAAAAGCACCACCTGGTTCCCTTCTTGTTGGCCCTATTAGTGTTACCTAATTTATTTATTTAATTTTCCATAATTAATTTATCATCATCAATCACCCAAACAAATTCAATATATTTCCCCTAGCTCTTTTTCCTTGGAAGAAATAAACAAGACAATCTTATATGTTGATCATGATTATAGTTTTAAATTTGGTTGTTGATTCACTTCTTCATTACTGAAATTTACAACTTCATGATATATGTTATTGGCTTTTGTAGATCCATAGCTCAATGCTGCAAGTTTATTAGGTCATACACCAATAAATGTTCTTTTCTTTTCTTTTTTGTGAGACAAATAAACCAATAGATGTTTTATTTCTTCTTAATATCTAATTAATATCTCAAGATAAATATTATGACTTAAATATTAATACCACTTATGTGTCCGAGTATGGATCACATTTTATTCATATTTTTTCTAGAAAAATTGAAGTTAAAATAAAATAGAATATGACTCAAATCGATCACATAAATATGTGAAGTAATAATCAATTGAATTATATATAATATAGTATGGTTTGAGAAATGTGTAGTTAGTTAACATCTCACTTAAGGAAAGAATATATTTTATTATTAATGTGTTTCATACCTATTGATTGACCCTATTAATTATATTATCTTAAATAAATGCAAATTGTTGCCCTACATAAAGAGAGTTTTTAATAATCTTGCTTGTTCTCATTAACAAACATTTTTTTTAAATTGAAACAAAGATTTATCCCATAAAAAAACAATATTCAAAGTCATGGGGTGTTTTCTTTTGTTTGTTTGTTTATGTCTTTGTGTAACTAATAATGTTTGTTTTGGAGTGGGATTGATATTTTACAAACTTTATTATTGTATAAAAAGGATGATGATGATTATTAAATATTATTACAATTGAGGGTTTTTTCTTTTCATTTTTGGAAAACAGTACAGAAGATTTTTGGCATCTTTCTCACCACTTCAAAATTGTAGGAAACTGTCAACCTCATTCATTGCCCTAGCTCTCTTTTTTTTACAGACTTTTTAAATTTTTAAATTTTTTTTTTTTTACTTTTATATAAATTTTAAGTAATTTAAGTCATTTCAATATTGTACTATGCTTTACCCTTGTGTTTAATTGCCAGCTGCTGATGATGATAATGGAGACAACTGTGGAAAAGAACCCTAGTGGCTGAGAATAAAGTTTCTTAAAGCCTTTTTTTTTAGAAAAAAATCTTAAAAGCCTTTCTTTCTTTTCTTTTGGTATGAAAAAGATAAATTTTAGAATAATGATTTTGGGTTTTTATTTTCTAAAAGAAGAAATGAAATATTGGATTGTGATCTCATTTTAATTTGATTCTTACCTTTCAAAATTCAACAATATTTTTACTTATATTTCAATAATGCCTATTTTTAATAGGTGTATTTTTTAGTTTATTTTTTAAAAAAATAAATAAATTTATGCAAAAGCTAAAATAATTGCTTCAAATATATTAAAATTTATAATTAATTAATCAATTGAATCATTTAGTCAATGTTACGTTATATATTTGAAGATTTTGTTATCTTAGTTATTAAAAATGAGTATTATTAAAATGTCACGTACGTACAAATATTTAATGTTGAAATCTAATAACTAAATTGAAATATATTTTTCAAATATTATTTTAGTTCAGTTTTAAATTTGTTCTATATTGGTTTATGTATTTTTAATGTTTAGTTTTAATCCTTGTATTCTTTCATAAACTTAAGACTAGCCTTCTTTTTTCTTCATAAATTTGAAGTTAGTATAATTCAAAGTTAATTAAACAATTTGAAAATTTGAAAATTAAAATGGAACAAACTTATTGAACTATAACTATCATATTTTAGTTTCCTCAAGAAAAAGAAAACTAATTTCAATTTGTAGTTTCTATTTTAATATATGATTCCGATCATTCGAGTCTGTCAAATTAATTTAAATTTGTAGTTTTTTTTTTTTTTGAAATAAATTTGTAGTTTCTATTTTAATAATGTAAAATTAATATTTTAGACCCTCTTCCAAGAATTAACCTATGAGAGCAATTTTCTCCCTAGCCAAGTAAAAAAATACTATTAATTTAAAAGATTAAAACACAAAGAAAAAAGAATTGGTGGATTACAGAAAAGAATTAATTGTGTCATTCAAGTCAATTTAGGGCAAGACAGACCTTAGAATTCCAATGATATTTTCGGATAATTTCGATGGCCCTATATATCGAAATTAAATAACTTTCTAGGATGCTTCTGAATTGAATAAGAAAAAAAAAGTAAAAAGCTTTTGAGTTGAATGAAAAAAAAAAAAATAAGTAGGGCAAATTGAATATGCAGTGAACAAAAAATTGACCAGACGGGGAGAAATTTACAGAAAAAAACTTAAATTTTAAAAAGGATTTTAAGCAATTAAGAGTTTGAAAATATAATAATAATCCAATCAATCACTAGTATTAAAAAAAAGAAGCATTCATGTGATTAACTTCGGATGGAGAAGCAAAGAAAGATATATTAGACAATAACGGAAGAAGATATTTGAATTCATAATCTCTTAATTATATATAAATACTTATTAATTAAGAGAGTTTTCACTTATAACGGAAATGGGGTAAAAAATTGCATATTTTTATTATAAATAAATTTATAACAAAATTCCAAATGATTGAGTAGTGATTGAGTTCAATCATGGTAATTGATTGATGAGTTCAATCGCTTAACAAACTGATTGAGTTCAATCACTCGTTATTGATTGAGTTCAATTACTCAGAATTTTAAACCAATTTTTGATAAAAATGTGTTATAATACTAATAGAGAGTCCTAAAGTTGATATACAGTACAAATTCTCATTAATTAAAATATATATATATATAATTAATTAATTTTTTTAAGTTTTCTCTACAAAATAAATGTAATAATATCAACCACCAGTAAAAAAAAAGTATATAGACTAAAATTATAAATATACCATTAAATTATATAGTGTGCGCCAAAAATACCATTGAACTTAAAGATGTTTCAAACCTCTTTTTAGTATAAATTGGTGAAAGAAGATGACAAATCTTAAAAAATACTATTACTTTCGAATAAATAAAAACTAATTTCATGATAGAATTCGTCACTCCCGTGTTGAACTGGATTTCTAACCAACAATATGAACTAAAAAAAATGTTGCCGGTATATATGTATATTATCCTTTCAAGTTTTAGGATTGAAAGATTTAACCATTTGAGGTTTAAAACCCATGATGGAATGAAGTAGGATGGAGACAATATATATTCCAATGGTGTTTTGTTTTTATTTCATATGGGACAAAATAAAATCTTTGTAAAAGATACATTCATTGGATTTCTTTTTAACATGTGGATTTTTTATTAAAAAAAAAAGGAATCTAATAAGATGAGTAAATTGAGTGAATGAAAAGCTGACACATCTCCAGCCCTTCTCCCTAACCTTATTCTAATAGAAAAGGATAAGGGGAAATTCTTTTTGAACCTTATTGTCCACAACCCATAATATAAATCAAATATCCATACCATATCTTACCTTACTTCTCAATTGACTTTACATGTTTATTGATATGTTATTATAAACAATAAATTATTATAAACCATAGTTATTCTTACAATGTAGAAATCAGCTTAAATAATTTGTTTTATTTCCATCATAGTTCACTTTTAATTTTATTCTATTTTAGTCCGGTTCAATTTTAGTTCTTACACTTTAAAAGAGTTTAAAATTGATTTCTATGATAAATTTAAAAATAATATTAATTGAAATTTTGTTGAGTGTTAATAATTTTAAAGAAAATTTAACAAAACATTTCCCAAAAGGTTTTATTTTTTACTTTTTTTTTAATTTAAAGACTAAAATTGAAATTTTAGAAATTAAGAAATTAAAATGAAACAAAACATGAAAGTCTAAAACTAAAATCCAAACTGAAAATCTAAGGTTCAAAATAATATTTTAACCGAAAAATTATAAAGAATTACATTTCAAATATAAATTAGGATAATATGGGTTATGTTGTTAATCTATGTTTAGAGTACATGTTATTATAACACAAAATTTTACCATAGTAAAAGTTATTGTAATACAATTAGAAGATTAATTATCAAAGTTACAATTAGAAGATTAATTATCAAAGTTACAATTAGAAGATTAATTATCAAAGTTGGGACGAGGTTATAAGTTAGTCCACCAATTAACCGTCACTCAAACATTAGTTGGATTATTAATAACCCAACTTTAAAAGGTGGTTCGAACGCTCCTTAATATTTTAACATACCAAATAAATAGACTATGAAAATGAGATTTCCATAGAAACAGCTCAAGTGAGTAAAAAGGGGAAAGTGACCTCTTTTTGGCCTTCCTATTTGCATATAGAACATGAATGTAAAGCTGAAATGTGTATTCATAGCATAGAATATGATAACAAAGTGAAATTTCTTGAGAAATTGTATCAAATTAGAACAGCCAATGAATGGGAATCAAATGTGGATAAGGTTTTCTATCCAAGCAAATACTGAACCTTGGCTGCAAATTTTCAGTGACACTGATCCAGATAGGGTCAAAAGTAGTACTCAAATGCCTATTTGAATAGTTGTTTTCCAACCACAATTTTTTAACCATGTCTAGAAAGGGATTCCTTCCTAAAACATAGACTTTAAATTACCATGTATATATATATATCAAGAAATATAATTATTGCACAGGCAATACCAAAAGAAAAGGACAAAAATTTAGAAATAGGGTCATATCATTGAATCCAAATAATAAAAACTAAAAAGGTTCAATGGTACTACTCATTTAGTACAAAGGACCTTAACTATCACACTTAAAATAAGAAAAGGTCATATAAGTGAATTCTTGTAAGAGTAGTCACATTTCAATCAATCAAACAAACAGTTTTTGATAAAACCTTAACATTTAAGATGTATACAATTTCTAACATTACACAAACAAGAAAATAACTTTTTTTTTTTCTTTTTTTGATATTTGTGACTGTCTATGCCAGTTTTCGCGCACATCGACCAATGTCACATGATATACCATTTGACTCTACAACATTTAGATGCCTAGAAAACCCGTAGGAAATTAATTCCTAAGTAGGTGACCACCATGGATTGAACCGATCACCTTATGCACTTCAAGACTCTTTGACCAATTGAGTCACCCTTGGATGGTTAAAAATCACTTCTTATCAATAAGGTGGACAATTTTTATATCAAAGAATCATAACCCTGGTTGTACCACGTACCACCATCATTTTCTACGAATTTCTTTGGCATCCAAATATTGTAAGGTCAGGCGGTATGTCCCGTGACACTAGTCGAGGTGCGTGAAAGCTGGTGCGGACAGTCACGGATATCAAAAAAAAAAAATATACCACCATCATTTTGCTGAAAGAGGCCCAAAAATCATAGGGATTCTCTAAGTATTTTGGAATCCAGGTACAGGGTTTTTTTCATTTTTGCAAACAGAAAATATATATATAAAAAAAAAAAAAAAAAAAAAAAAAAAAAAAAAAAATTGGGTGCAACATTTATAATCACTTTGGAGCATAGTGAATTTTGAACCTACCCAAGATGTCCTCTTTACTACCTGCAATAGCCATCACTGAGTTGTCAAAATTATTGTTTGGATAGTATTGTTACAACCAGCAAGCAAAAAATTTGAAATGCAGATTGCATAAACTTTGTGTGGAGAGCAAAGAGACATGGTTTTATCTTCTTCCCCTTGCTGTGCCATTCCACAATAGCTGTCCTTGTCGTCGAAATCGCAATCGGAACCTTGTCGAAACTCTCTTTTATTTTTCTGTCTCATATGTTGTGTCATTATCTAAACAATACAACAAAACTTAATAATCCTCACATTGGGAATCAATTGTAGAGAAAATTAGCTTAAAAGAGATATGGAAGCCTGATTGTTGTGAAATAAATGCAGAGAATATGATGCATATACCTTTATCTATGAAGCCCTTTTAATCTCAAAAGATAAACTATATATTATACATTATGTTCCAGGAAAAAGAGCAACATTGTGCAGAGAATTAGCAATGGGAAAGGAAGTTATGCATTTTGTTTTTTTGTGGCACTTGAAAAAACTGGGACCAGCAATAGCAAAGGTTGAGTAAACATCTTTCACTTTTGATTGATGTTGATCTTTCAATGAGAAGAAGGGACGTGGAGCCTTACTCATCACATTTGGTATTTCTGGCTTTAAAGAGCTCTTCTGCTTTTGCCTTTTGAGATGCACATTTGATATGCCCTACTTATCTGCACAACAATAGTGAATTTCATTATTACTGTCCACACCGGCTTTCGAACACCTCGACTAATGTTACGGGATCTACCGTCTGACCCTATAACATTTGGATGCCAAGAAAACTCGTAGGAAATTAATTCCTAACTAGGTGGTCACTATGGATTGAACTCATCACCTTGTGCACGCCAAAATCCTCTTTCACCAATTGAGTTACTCCATGATGGTTGTGATTTCATTATTACTGTCTCTCTACCTACCCTAGAAGAGCTTTTACTAAATTTACCAAACATGTTCATTCATCTCTTAATTCCCTCGAATTAGTTTATAATCCCTTATGTTTAGGACACCTCTTTGAGAACTAGGATAGATGGACTTCTCCAATAACAACCAATTCATTTTGAGTTGGAACTCCATACTAATCTAATAAGATATCACAGTTTATTAACTCAAATGAGTATTTGATCTAAAAAAAAGGAATTGAGATCCGATTCAAGAATACCAAAGAAACGCACTTGGCATCAACGGTTCGAAAGCCATCTCTTTGAATCCAATCTGGCTAGATAAATCAATGGGGTAGTCAACTACTGATAACCGCATGACACGGATTCGGTTAAAGTTCGAGATACGTTCAGTTCTTCACATACCTGTAAAACTCTACGGCCTCGTGAGTAAGAATCAATCTCGAAACTGCCAGAAATGACAAGAGTTGGGCAGGTATGCTCATGGCTTTTTCAAGATTCAGAAAAGAATAACCAACCAACATAAAAGCATCATCATATACAACCTTCCTTAACAGTGCTCTGCATAAGAGGCTTACAACCATATCGAATGATTTTCGAAATAGTCATAACAGTCGATCACAAGCAAACCAAAACCGCACGCACATATTCATAAAAATCAATTTGTTTTCCATTCACAAATTACTCTCACTATCTACTTCCATCATATTAATTATAGGTATCCATGTATTTGAAGCATTGTAATTCTTCTTTTTGTTTTTTTGATGTCGGCCGGTGAGTGTCAGGGCCTACTTATGTTCACCTCGACTATTTTCATGAGACATACCGCCCAACTTTATAAGATTTGGATGTCAAGAAAATTTTGTAAGAAATTAATTTCTACGTAGGTGGTCATTCTGGATTGAACCCATCACCTTTTGGTTTTTTAAGGTCTTTTAAAAATTCAAACCACAATCTAAACGCATGCTGGAAGACCAAGAAAACCAGACATTTCTCGGAAAGCTTTTATTTTCTCGGTTCGAAGCATGAAAAAACGAAACGTTACGTAACATCTCTGTTTTCCTCAGACATGGAGTCATTGATCCAACTATGAGACATTATAACTAGGAAGACAATGCCAATACATTCAAATAATGTCAAGAAAGCAAAACTTACCAGCAGGAATCTTAGTAGAGCTTCTATTAATCGGCTACAATCGCATTTATCCAACAAGATGGAAGCACGTTACTCTAATGAATCAAGCCTACTTAAGGACGAGCAGAAATATTCAAAAGGGACAATGATCATCATTGTTTTCGAACTACGCTTAGGCGCTACCATAAGGCAAGGCACCCCGGATAAGACTTATATATATATATATATATATATATATATATAAATGTAGCTAGTAACTAGTTCAAGAAGAACTTGATTATTCATTTAGTTCAGAAATGCCATAATCACTATCAGCTGATATGAGGCAGGTTCTTCCAAGAGTGGAACAGGTATTAGAAGTGCTTTTTATTGATTCAATATCTAGATAAGCCTAGAAAATAAAATGAGGGTAAGAACCAGCTAATATCAACAACTCTTTAGACCTAAAAATATAGTTTTAAGTGTAACAAACATGTGTGATTGCATCCAACATCTGCAAGATAAAGAGATATACATACCATAAGAACTGCATAAACTATCTACTTTAATCAAATCACTGACCAAAAACAGTAGAAAGTTCGTAATCGGGGTTATTGAAGAAGCTGCAGCCCATATCCTTATATCTTTCTCCAAATCTGTCAAAATTTAAGCTCGGTTTCGTCAGAAATAGCTCAGAAGTTATAATTAAGGCTCCGTTTGATAACTATTTGGTTTTTCATTTTTTCTTTTTGAAATTTAAGCTTTTTTTTACTCAAATTTTCTAGGATGTGTTCTATCTTTCTTCAAGACAGTATGTGACTACTAGCCAAATTTCAAAAACAAAAACAAGTTTTTAGAAGCTATTTTTTTTCCAAATTTTAATTTGGTTCCTACAAATAAAATGTAAATATACAAGTAAGAAAAATTTACATGTGGTAGGCTTAAATTTCAAAAACAAAAAATAAAAAACAAAATGGTTATCAAACGGGGCCTAAACTGTTCATGAACCTCACGTCTCACGAGCTGTAAGAACTAATCCAATCGCTCATTTGGGTGCATCCAAATGCTAAATAAATCCACAAAAAGAAGTAATCAAATTGGATGACAAGACTCACCATTCTGGTCCGAGTCCTTGAAATAATTCATATATTTATAAAGCCAAGAATCGCTTCAACTAAACATTTAATCCATCGATTCAACAAGAACCAAAGCCATAAGAATCCCTGAAACTTATCAAATTGAATCAATTACACAATGAAAAAATTAAAATTAAAAAAAAAATAATAAATAATAATAATAAGAGAAGACAAAGAAGAAGAGAGCAAAGTTTATCTGAATATCAGTCTTCTAGGGCTTTGGAGGGTTTTTGCAATGGCGCCAAATTTAGATGAAAATGGTGGAGACCAGTAACCACGTGGGCTCAAAATATGATAAATCTTTCGGGCGCCGTTCGAGACTGACTTGTGACATTAATTTGTAGGCATTTTTTTGTATCTCCATTCCTTCGATGTCTCTCAATACCTGACTCCTAGGGACGTGCGTGATTAACCGGATATAGTGGAGCGAAACTTCCATTGTTCCATTTCCAAAAAAAAGGTGATAAATCTTTTCGGATTGTATACAATTTTTATCATTTAATAACATTCACCCGAAAGAGAGAGGGAACCACAAACTCTACAAAGAGGTTATTACTGCTCTCAAATAAATGAGAGTTAAATGCTTATTCTCGGAATCTAAACCGTAATCGTGGTATCGAATGGGAATATACCAAAGAATGAAACAATCAAGGCACCGTCCATTTCGGTGAGTTTTGTGTTGTTGCTAGTATTGTTGCCTTGACCGTGCAAAATTCTGATTTGTTATGTAATTTAATTTGCCAGCCAGAAGGCAAATTATTGGTCAAGTCTGTTCTGTTGGTTTTTCATCAATGGTTGATATTTTGGTGTGAGATAAAATTGTCATTCTCATTATATAATGCTCACTTCTGTTGCTTAATCGAGTCACTGGTCCTCTAATTATATATTTTGGTTAAATTTGAATGGTTGGATCTTACATTGGTGGGGTTGTTCATTAGAGGGAGAATTTTTTAACCCCAATTTGTTTAATAAATGCTGTGGTTAAGCTCTAATTGAATATTTCTA
The DNA here is from genome assembly GCA_037832685.1 of Sicyos baderoa. Classification (NCBI taxonomy): domain Eukaryota; kingdom Viridiplantae; phylum Streptophyta; class Magnoliopsida; order Cucurbitales; family Cucurbitaceae; genus Sicyos; species Sicyos baderoa. The sequence goes on from JBBMEF010000008.1 coordinate 1,587,276, forward strand.
ATCATGGTTGAGAATGAAACTTATTTGGGTTATTTTAATAATCATCTTAATAGAGTAAAGGAGATATTGTCCCACATAGGTAGCATAACTTGTTTGTGACAATTAATTTATAGACATTCCTCAATTGTAAATTTTTAACCTCTTAAAAATAAAACTAACTTTTTAACCTTTTAAAAAAAATTATATCATTAAAGTTTTGTAAATTTAATATAGTCAAGAAAATAAATTTATCATTTATAAAATAATATGAGTTTGAGATTTTTAAAGTTTTTTTAAAATTAAATCAATTAAATAAAATAAAAAATCTATAAAAAAACATGTTTTAAAAAACCAACTCAGTTACTCAACAATACAATATCTCTATTTGCACATTAAATGTATTTAGAAAGTAATTTCAATTCTTAACTTCCTACAGTATTAATATATATTAAATAATAATTAAAAAAACCTGTAAAAAGAAGAAAGAAAATAAATAAAATGTACAAAGAACAAATAAAATAAAGAAAAAATTGTAAAAGTAATAGAGATAATAAAATTAACTGTATATAAGGAATTAAAAAATGATGAAAAAGCTAGTAAACAAATGTATTTTTTAAAAAAAATGGAACAAAAATATATTGAAATTCAAATGTCAACCAGATAAAAATGTATTAAAAAAATCATAAATTTATATATGATGGAGAAAAACACCTACTCCTGGTCTGCTTGTACGGGAACTGTCATTATAAATTGCTGCATAATCAGGAATTTGAGGATAGATTCTCCAAAATCACAATGCTAAGCAGTAGAGGAAAATATAGATTGAATTAAAACCATCCGGATAGTTGAAAGAATACAAGCATACCAATAAGGTGCAACTGCCAAACCGAGTTCTTCATAAAGATGTTGCAACACTCAAAATACAATAATCGTGATCGAAGTCGAAGACAAGCTTAGTGTTGCCATTGTTGAATCAACGCATCTTGTAATGTTGCGTCTTTGAGATGGAGCCTCGACGTCCGTTGAACGAATATTTGAGCACAATGTCGATATCGCGAGGATTATTCTTGTTCGGAGCAACATTCAAGCTTCCAGTAATAGCCTCTCCCTCACAAACAGTGAGAACATCTTCCAAGTATAGAACCGTTTGCTTCCAATGTGTAGCCCTCGATTTCGGCCCTATCAATAGTATAAGGATTGCAGAAGATTTCATCAACCATACAACTTAGATTATGCAAGCTAAATCATGTCAAGCAAATTACTTTCAGTATCAAAAGGCAGAAACTTACCAGTAGAGAATCCAGTCAACTTATGGCACTTGGTAAAAGAGACGTCAAAGTAGGCTACAAGAGCGTGAATGTAATCGTCACGTTGCGCTGTGAGCTTGAATGGAGCAGTGAATGAAGCATCACCCGGTGCCATTTTAGATATGTCCATTGTCTGTGTGAGAGACCAAATCGTGTGAGAGACCAAATCATGTAAGAGCAGGATTATTAAAAGCCAAGTGTAAAATACATCTCTTTTGAGAACATTGTATATAGAGCTATTGCAGCTTGTAGCACACACACTCCTCAAAACTAGGGTGAGATTTGAAAAATTAGTTGAATGATGGAATTGGAAGCTTTAAAAGTCAAACTTTGAGATGGGTTGTTGCAAGAAGCAAAAAAATGTGCAAGTCCCATGTAATTTTTTTTTTCTTTTTTAAAACAAGGATGATAACCACGCCCGTCCCTAAGCCAGTCAACAGAAGACATCGAAAGAATAGAGACAAGAGAGTTGTCTCCAAATTAATGTCACAGGTGAGTCTCGAACCTAAGACCTTGAGGAAATAACACCCTCAAAGCCCAAGTCTTCAACCGATTGGGCCACCCCTTGGGACAAGTCCTATGTAAATACTGAACGTATTACTGAACATTAGTATTAGAACAACAAACTGACAGGCATGCTATATTCAACTGTCGATTAAATCAGTTTTTGGAGGATATTTTTAGTTCTCACCTTGAGTAGCTGGCAGTTCGTAACAATCTGATTCTGGTCAACAGTGTCCACCAAAGGCTCTAGCAAGGCTTTCTTTTTAATACAGCTCATGTCAAACCCATATACACTATTCCAAACTGTTTAAGCATATGAACAAGGAAACAACGTCAAAAAATGCAACGTATACTGGTCTAACAATTCAAATAACATTTCTGGCAACCAAGATTTTAAATGAATGGGTTAAATGAAACATCTCAAGGAAATGAGATACAGCAGCTTACGGAAGTGCCTCATGTTAATTAACTCACATTCAATCTTGTCTTCCTTGTAGTCTGCATCCTCAATGGCGGTTAGATACAAAGAAGCTTTGTCTGGCATTACAATACCATCATCAACCTGCATGACATAAACAAAAATAACATGTTAATACAAAGGGACCAGCTGAACATCCCACATTTGGCTTGCCCCATCATTTTCACATTTCACTCTTGCATAAAAAAATAAATGAGTTCGGACAAGTATTACCGACAAAGCATGCAAAGCCTAACGTAAAGGTAAAGATGTATTTGCATCTTAGCAAAAAGAAAATTGATTAAAGCACGCGTCCATTTGGCTTTAATGCATTCATAAAACAGATTACTGATGCTGAAAACTAAGCAAAACTACATAACACTTACAAGCCACTTATCACGAGCATAGAGGACTGTATTTAACATATTCTCGAACAACAAAAAATATCCCATCCATTCTGAAATAATTATGTCTACTCTAGCAACAGGAAGCTCAATTTCTTCAATCTTCCCTTTCAAAACTGTTATAACTGTCATAAAAGAAACAACTTTATGAGAAATAGCAATAAAATAAATGAAAATAGGTAACTGGAGAAGATTAATCTACTATATGAAATTACAACAATGGGAGAGAAAGAACATTGAATAAGTGATTTAAGAAATATACCATTAGAAAATCCATTGGCTTCGACAATCTCTTTAGCCATGTCAGCCATATGGGAGCACTCAACCTGTAAACAGACAATTCCATAAAAACTAAAAGAATGAACCAAAGAAAGGGAAAACAGCAGGCACATTGCCAAATCATAAGAATCCCCATACTTACAGCATAAACATGTGCTGCTCCTGCTTTCGCGCAAAATAGGGACAAAATGCCGGTCCCTGCTCCCACGTCAAGAACAACTTTATCCTTAAATAAAAACTTATTTTGATAAATTACATTTTGATAAGTTTTAGTTCTAACTGAATCCTTCAACATTTCCTGCAATGAAGATTCATTACGCATTAAAAATATAACACAACAAATAAGTTAACGGACAAGGCTCGGAACGGAATCCACGTAGGGCAAACTTACTTCGTGAATACCTGCACAAGATAAAACAAACAAATATACAAAAAGTAATCAGATTCCACTTCAAAAAATCATACTTGAAGATTGATAACAAAAATTAAACAAGAAGTCATGATCATTCATTCATTCCCAAAAACAATAAATGAATGAACAAAGCATACGGCATAACGAAGTGAGCGTAATGATCAAACCTAAATCAATGAGCTAAACCTAAATCGAAACCAATTAAAACCAATCCAAGCAAATTTAGAAGTTCATCCCTAATCTATATCTCATAACACAGCAATAATCAAACCTAAGTATAAACCTAGGAGCAAAAGCAGGGCATTACCGAAGTGAGAGTAGGAATCGAAGTAATAATCAGCGCTGGTTTTATCATCTTTGTCGTTCAAGGAGTGGACGGGCTCGCAGGCGGAGTCTTCGGTGACTCTGGTGGTGGAGTCGTCGGCTTCGCACATGGACTCGTCGAGGTTGGAGCTCTCGTTGGTTTCTTCAATCAGAGCTTCGTCTTCGTCTTCGAAGCAAATCTTGGAACCTTGCGGCGGAGGCAGGCCATTGAGGGTGGTGGAACTGTGACTCCCAGATTTCCGGCGACCCATAGTGGATTGGTTTTAGGGTTTTAGGGATTTAGGGTTTTGGGGGATGGGGGTTTTAGCGTTGTGTTTGGTCGAAGACTTCAAACTCCGTGGCTGCGAGCGAGTGTTTGCAGTGCTTTTAAATAGCGGATTTCAAGCGTAGGTCTCAACTTTCGAAATTTTGGGGATTTTTCTCTTTTTTTCTTTTCTTTTCTTTTTTTTAAGTTCCAAGGCTAAATTAGGGACAACGTGGAATATTTATTTTTGTGTAAAGATATATTTTATTAGTTAAATATTGATCTTTAAAAAAAAATTGATAAATTGTTATTGATTATAATATTTGTTTAAAAAAATCTATAGAAGATTTTTCATATTCTAAGATCGTCCTTGGGTGATGTTGGTGGCGTAATAAGTAGGTGATGTTGGTGGCGTAATAAGTTATCTAGTTTTGTGTTAATCCATTCTTATGTAATTTCTATATTATTTTTTAGTAGGATTCGATATTGAGGTCAACGTACAAATTAGAGGAGGGAGATTACAATACCGACTCTTCCAGGGTTCGAACCCGTGACACTGGTGTCGAACTGATTTACAACTAAGCAATGAAACCACTGCCCTACTAACCCTTTCGGTACAAATTTGTTCTTTATGATTCATGAAGAAAATAGGAATTTAAATATTAAATTATGAGAAAGTTACCTTCTTAAATTTATAGGTAGTTTCAAATTTGTTTTAAAATTGAGCACTACATTTTGAAATGTTTACCTTTAATTTTTGTGTGTTCTTTATTTTATTTTTATTTTAAAATTTAAATTTACATAAAAATTAAAATAATTATCGTCATATATGATGTAAGCATTATTTTAATTCACATTACCTTATGTAATTGACAAAGTTATTATTTAAAAGATTAAAAATGAATGATAAAAGTGTTCAATGACATAGATTTAATTTTAGTTCTAGTTCTATTTGTTGAACCCAAACAAATAAAACTCAATTTAATGAAGAATGATAAAATTGAATTAAAATAAAGAATGAAGAACAGAAAATATGAAAAATTTGTAGGAGAGAACAGAAAAAAACTCAATTTTGGATAATCATGGAGAATAATAAGAATGAAAATATAAGTAAAATATATATTAATAAACTTAATTTGTAGGGAAACTTTTAAATTTATTTTTATTTTGAGTTCAACAATATTATTTGGCGATTAAAATTAGAATTTGTATCATTTTAGTTGATGACCCGTTTGGTAACGTTCTTGTTTCCTGTTTTTTGTTTCTGTTTCTCAAAAATGAGAAACAAACTTGTTTGGTAACTGTTCCCGTTTCTCGTTCCCAAAATTAACAGAAACGTTTCTAATATTTGGCTCCAAAATGAGAAACTCCCAAATGAAGTTTCTCCGGTTCCGTTTCTGAAAATTTTTAAATGTTTCTTCAGTTCCGCTTGCCTTCTTATAAAAGCGCGTTCAACTTATGAATAATTATCTACTGTGGTGTGGTGGAAAGACTTGTGAAGAGTAACTTTCACATCCCAGATTCAAGCCTCCAAATTGCATTTTATTTTTTTCAGTCCACATTTCATTTTTAATTTGGTCAAATATATTATTTTAATTTCTAAA
>JBBMEF010000008.1:1596384-1618969 GCA_037832685.1 Sicyos baderoa
GATTTGTAATTAGTTCTCTAATAGGATATTTTTGCAATTAGTTTTCTATAGTGGTCTATAAATGCAAAAAGCTCTATTTTTTATACACGGCAAGATTTCGTGTTTGTTCCTAATTTATCACCAATATAAGCTTACTTTTCATTTTCCATTAATCGTAATCTGATGTCTCAAATGGTACAATATGATATGTTTTAATCCTTTTCTTTCATTTTTGTGCATTAAATTCAGTTAAATTCCATCATTTACCATGTCAATAATTCTGTTTCGAAATGTCTCAAACTCATATCTAGAACAATATTATCTATATATTCAGATTTTTTCCATGTATGTTTATACTTGATTTTACACACATTTACAATATTGTATATTGTATACAGTACTTTGTATGTTCACATTTTACATTTTACATCTTGCATCACTTATACAGTACATCCAATGGTTTTTGTTTATTCTAATCATATACAATACATCTTCTGGACTCCTATTGTATACATTACATTTTCATTCTACAATACCGTATTGTTTATACATTTATATCATACGAACTAGTGATACTGTACAACTTCTCCCTATAGCTTCTTCAAGCATTTCAATCTGTATTGCACATAGTGGTCAGTGGGTTGAAGACATCATTAGATAAAGAACATTTCATGCAGATTTGGTATTTACTCTTTTAATATACGGTACTGTCTTGATTTTAATGTATCATTCTTAATTGTTTATATATTTGTAACTTATGACGGGTACATCATGTTAACGTTCAAGACAGAAGCTGTAATTGTAGAGAATACGACTTAATAGAAATATCGTGTGCTCATGCTTGTGCCATCTCACTACACAAACAATTTCCTTCTACATACGTTGTTTATGGTTTTTTGTTATGTACTTGTTTTGTACGACATCCAGTAGTATCATGCTTATATACAATTGTCATTTCAAAACATTGTTTAATTTGCTAATATGAAGACTCATATTGTGCTATAATATGTTTTTTACAGTTTGACATTACTGAACAAGTATTTATGATGATTAGTAATAAAACTGTTTAAATGTATTTGAATGTACAAACAATTTGATTGTATGTAAAATTAGGAGAGTATAGAACGTATTGTGTAGTTTGTACATACAGTAAATACATAACAGTAAAATTATAGTGTAGGGGGTCATGAACATGATATAATATACAAGGTGTGAACAAACACTAATTAAAAATTTAGAGGAACAAACACTATTTGACAACCACTATACAGTATATGCATTTACCAACCCATTTAGTTTAACACAAAAACTACAATACCCTCTAATTTATTGACGATTATTACAAAATCTCAAGACTACAACACTTATATCTCCAGAATTTCCTCACTCCCCACTATCGAACAACAAATCAGCTGTATTTAAAAAACCCTAAAAACTAAACATAACTATAAACCTACTATATGATGACCTTCAATTCGTCTTTCGTCGTGTTTCCAATTTTGATCGTCAATTGCAAGAACGTTGAAATGTCATTGAGATTCTGCAACCAAAGGATTTTTCTGGAGAAATCAAAAAGAAAACCAAATGAGAGAAAATTCATAAGAAAATAAATGAAATGACGATTTACTTTTTCTTAAAAGATTGTCTTTAATTTTTGTAATAAATGCACACTAAATTAAGGGTTTAAGGGTATGGAATGTGGTATAGTTAATGCCCCTAAATTCATGCGTGATTGATTGAAATGTGAGATGGTTTTCATTTTCTGATTTTTCATATGAAATTAAAAATAAACTATTTAAGGGTGTTATTGTAATTGATTATTTATAAAGTTTATATTGTAATAAAGAAAATCTACATTTGCTAATATTTTCAAGCTACCTATGTTTACAAATACTTTTCATATATGGTCTATATATGAAAAAAGCTCTAATTTATTTTGATATGGATTTAAAATAAGAAATTATTTTGAGTAGTTAAAAAATTAACGATGAAAAATAAATGGTTTAAAAGGAATTATTTTAGATAGTTAGAAAAGATAAGTTACTTTAAATAGTTAGAAACGCCTGAGTAGAAATGAATGATTAAAAATGATAATTTTTTTGAGTAATTAATACTACAAAGTTGTTTTATGTACTTACAATGTCATTCGGATGTGATCTTTTAAGGAATAGTTAGTAAATATAATAAACATAAATCTTCTTTAAAATTGACAATCAAACACTCGTCAAATAATAATTATGAGGATCAAAATTAAGAATGTGTTTGAGGTAAAGGGAATGGTAATAATTAAGAGGGTGATGGTAATAAGAAGGATAATAGAAAGGGAAATGATTATTTGTTTTGGGTGAAGGTAATGATTATGGGGGGAATAATTATTTGAGTTTGAGATAAAGATAATAATTGAGAAAAAAATGAAATAATGAATATGATGTGAGTAAAAAATAGTGATGTAATGTATGAAAAGTTGTTAGAGAATACAAAGTAGTTAGGAGGAGAATGAAAAAAATGATTTTTAGAAAACGTAATTATGAGAGTAATGATTCTCGATGGCCAAACACGAGGAATCATCCCCATTCCCATTCTCCCCTTTATTTTTTGTGGCCCAAACACTCCCTAAGCGAAGAATATGAAAGATAATGAATTTTGCATTTGAAGTGATAAAAATGATTATGAGAAAATAATTATGCAGATAACTACAACCATTGTTTAAGTTGAAGAGAATAATTATGAAGTGTAAAAGTGAGTCGGAAAAAAAAAAAAAAAAATTTAGGAAGAATTAAATTACGAGAAGAACGAATCTTGATGGCCCAAACATAAAGAACCATCTTTCTCATCCTCCCCATTTAACCTCCCTAACCCAAATAATTCAAACAGAAAAATGATCTTACATAATCTCAAAGCCCTATATCACCACCTTTATGCTGAAAGAAACACAAATCATAGGGATTCTCAAGTATTTTGGATTTTTCAGAACATGCTGAGATCCAGGTACAGGTTTTTAGCTGACAAAAAAAAAAAAAAAAGAAGGTTTTTCTGCAACATTTACAATCACTTTTAGAGTATAGTGACTTTTCAACCTACCCAAGATGTGCTCTTTACTACCTGTACAGTAGCCATCACTGAGTTGTCAAAATTATTATTAATTGTTTGGACTTTGGATAGTATTGGGACAACCAGCAAGCAAATAAGGGGGTGTTTAGAGCAAGGAGATAATGGTTAAGAGGGGAATGGTAATGAGAAGAAGAATAAAGTGAGAAATGATTATGAGAGTAATGATTATTTGTGTTTTTGGTGAAGGTAATGATTACGAGAGAAATGATTATTTGTATTTAAAATAAGGAAATTTGTTATGTGTACTAATTTTAGGGCTCTCTATTAAAATTATAGCACATTTTTATCAAAAATTCGTTTATACCAAAATTCTGAAGGATTTAACTCAATCGAATTCAATCAATAACTAGTGATTGAACTCAATCAGTTTGTTAAGTGATTGAGCTCAATTAATTGAATTCAATCACTAGTTATTGATTGAGTTCGATTGAGTTCAATCACTCAGAATTTTAGATATGTGCAATTATTTTCAATTTTGTGCTATAGATGCAATGTTTTAGCTCATTTTTGTTATACATGAAAATTCATTTTAAAATAATAGTAATGATTATGAGAAAAATAAAATAATGAATATGATGTGAGTTAAAAATAGTGATGTGATGTATGAAAAGTTGTTGAAAAAAGAATAAAAAATAGTTAAAGGAAAATAATAAAAGTAATTTTTGATAAACGTGATTATGAGAGTAATGAATCCCGGTAACCCAAACACGGGGAATCATTTTCATTCTCATTATCCCCTTATTCTGTGTGGAGGATAAAACCTTTGTTCTATGGTAAGCAAAGAGCAAACAGGCATGGCTTTATCATCTCTACTCTCAATAGCTGTCAATGTCATCAAAATCACTATCAAACCTTGTAGAAAATCTCTGACACTTCTTTCATGATCTTAGTAGTAGTACAACAAAACTTAATCCTTATAATGGGAACCCTCTAAAGAAGATTAACTTAGAAATTGGGATGATTTGGTAAAAGGGTACCCCCTAGATGTTGTGAAAGAAATGCACAGAAATATTGCTAACAATATCTATCTATCTATATATATATATCTATAAAGCCAAGGATAAAGATGAACTATATTATCTTGCAGGTAAAAGAGCAACATTCTGCAAAGAATTAGCAAATGAAAATAATGCATTTTGTTTGTGGTGGCACTTGAAACAGAGGGATGAGGGACCAGTGGACCTCAAAATGTGTAGTAAATATCATTTCACTTTTGATTGATGTTGAAATTTCAATGAAAAGAAGGATATATGATATGATATGCCATATGGCCTACTCATTACATTATTACTCATCTCACAACAATGGCAATAAAATTTCTCCTCTCTACACCTCAAAAATAACATATGGTGGCCTCCAAAAGATTACCCCCCATTTCTAGTACATGTTTCAAGCAATAATATACTAAAAAAATGAAGAATGATAACTATTCAGACTTCTAAATTCAACTATTTACTTCAAAGTCTATCAAGTTATCAACATTATACTGGAATTTGTTCATAATCACTATACTATCACCTCCCAGAAAGATCACCATGCAGATTTAACAGTTTTGGGTCGTTTATTTTGGGATGAACAAGGAACCCTATGCTTTTTTGTGAGGAATTTCAATCCAAAGCGAAGCAATAGCATTCGCTTATAGCTAGAAATTTCAATGATATTGGAAGCTTCAACGATTGGAAAACAGAGGTATTACCTCGACGAGTCATCGAGGCAGCTCCTAGCTCCCCGAATCGTTGGTATGAAGGTGAATTTGGAAAAACAAGTCAAATCCGTATGTCATTTGGGCCATCGATCAACTGAAAATGGCCTGGATACACTAAAAAAAAATTGAACTACATCACTTTTCGGGTTGATAAAAGTTGGGGGTGATAACACAGTGTGACTCAACTTGTAAGAGAACATTATATAATGAAATGAATGGAAATTATTTTACAATGAATAGGCCACCTATAATAACACAAAACGACCTAGATCAAAAATTGGAATTTGGAGAATGGGATTTCGAGAATCGTATTCACACTACTCTGGTTCTCCATCCCAATGGAACTACTACTTTGATATGGTCTTGCCTGGTTGGAATTTCACATGGAAAATTGACATCTTCAGGTTCAGGACAGTAAAAAAAAACTGTGAGCCTAATAACCTTTAACTCTTCTTCACCGGTTCTCTATTTCACAAGAAATCCTTCCGTCAAAATGTGGTTACCTCTGTCATTTGCTTTCATTGTATGCATAATATCATGAAACATGAGAGTCTTGAACCACCAAAGTGATACGCTTGACACCATCTGTTCGATATCCATCTCCTTTGAACCCAATCTGGTAAGATAAATCATTCAAGTCAGCCATAAACGCATCGTCCAGGAACTGAGAGAGGTGAATAACTAGAAGCGGAAAATTACCTCACTCGAACTATCGGGTGAAAACCATCGCAACAACACTCCAATACGTACCATAGCAGGAATAAGCTTGAAAAGCAATGGGGTAGTTACCTACACAATAAAAGATTCATTAGTAGACTCAAAGTTGATTTGCACAAAGCAGGTTTTTCAATGGAAATTTCGATAAATTATTTGGTCTCAGTTACCAAATTATCAGTAGGGGAAGAGTTCCATAATGTAATGGCTTGAGAAGAGAATAATACGGAAGTTCAATCACGATACATTAGAAAATAGATGTTTGATTTATCTTGAATCTTGATGACTACTCGAAATAACAGTGGCAAAATGAAGAGAACAAAAATATTTGCAAACATACAATAATTAACTCACCAGACTAAGTGCAGTTGTCCCAAGCAGCAGTATATACAATTTTCCCTGAAATATTTTTATGAATGCAAAAGGAAAATTCATTAAAAAAGGCATGAAGGCAATGAAAGAACTTCAAAATTTTGATGGAGTAAAAATAAATAACAATCTGAAAGATTAAGCGATATCAAGAAATACAACTTACTTTATCTTTTTTATTATGTTTTCCTTTTAGGATTAGGTTAAATCTTAGTTTCGCATTTTACAATTAAGTTAGATATTATATTTTCCTTTAATGATTAGGTTATCTCTTGTAGTCTAATTAAACCTAATGTTGGATTCATTATTAAATGAAGAATTTGAATTCCATGTTTCAACAGTTATTGTGAGTCTAACGGCTCGCACCCTCTCAAATGGTTTGAGGCTGGCGGCTTTAGTCATCCTTGTTAAAATCTCAGCACGTCAATATTGATTCTCTATCACACACATATATATCAATGCTAACAAATTACAAACCTCAATCCTAACAAATTACAAACCTCAATCAGAGACAAGCTTACAATTAAAGCACCTACCTCGACAAGATGAAGATTGGAAGCACGACTTAGAAGGACAAAAGAAAATTCCCCAATTTGAGCTAGTGACATCCCAACCTATAAGATGAAATTATCTAAGGCCTCTTTCATCAACCTTAATTTTAAAAACAAAAAATAAAACAAAACAAAACTAGGAAGTGAAATCTGTGAAGAAACAGATTTGTAAGAACACATCTCACCAGAAGTGAAGTCTTGTTGTTGTACCCGAATCCCTTGACAACAGAAGCAACCACTACAGTCTTTATAAGGATGACCAATATTACAGCAGCAAGTAAAATATCAATGTGGTTCCATAGGAAATGAACATGAATAAGCATGCCGATGCTGGCAAGAAAAAGAGCAGCAAAGAAGTTGCGAATGGGCTCAACCTGGTAAGCCAATCAAGACAAGGTTTTTACAATTTCCATGACAGCTAAAACATATTCAGGGAAAATAAATGGCAACGTTACATAAATAGTATAGTACATTATAGACCCTAATAGTATTTAAAGCTGACGAGAAATTTAATTGTCATGATCTTGTTTATCTTTAGCGAAAAATTCTGTGACTTGCCAAAATTATTACAGAAAATTTATTGCATATAGAACGTGAGATATATCAATGAGCTTCATGTCCAACCCTCAGAAAACTAATTTTAAGATAGATCCTAAGTTCTAGGTTAAGATACCATTTTAGTCCTCTAGGCATCGAGATTTGTTCCATTTTGGTCCCTAGACTTTCAAGTGTTCAATTTCAGTCCCTAAACTTGCACAAAAAAACTTAAAATTGGTCCTTACTGAAAATTATTTGTTAATTTTTCTTTACAAAATTACTATCTTACTCTATAAATTTTAGAAATATGATCACATCTTATCTTTGCTTGTATTAAAATTATTAACATTATTGTACCAATTTTCATTAATATTAACTTCAAATTTATTATAGGGACCAATTTTAAACTTTTTTGAAAGTATAGGGACTAAAATTGGGCACAAAAGTCTACGGACTAAAATGGAACAAAGCTCAAAGTCTTAGAATCAAAATGGTATATTGCAGGATTTTATTCATCAACGAGATTTCGAGCCACGATGTTTCTAGACCTTTTTCCATGTCAAACTCGTGTGTAGCACAATTTCAGACCTGAAAGCTAACTAGAGCTTTCAAAAGCTTTGAAAATTTTCAGCTGTTCTCCACAAGATAAAAGGGAATAACATCAGGCTTTAAAACAGAGCGCATCCAGAATCCGTATGTGGTACCTGTTCAAGTGTGTGCTGTGCAAGATCAGTAGTTGATATCATCACACCCGCAGCAAAGGAACCCAATTCAAGGCTTAAGCCAAGTTTATCACTGCACTGTACAGATGGTTATAAAAATGAATCAGTACTGCACTTATATAAACCCTTTCCAACGACTTTATTCTCTACTGTAATATCTAATTGATTTTTCGTCTCTACTGTAATATCTAATTGACTTTAATGAAAAATAAATAAATAAAAGGTGTGACGCCAGAGTTCAGGAGAGGTACATGAATGAACCAAGACTATATCCGAATGAAAGAGATCATGAGGATATGATAGTCATGGTTAAGAAAGCTATCTATACCCACAAGATGCACATTCCTTTTTTGAGGGTCAATCGTAAAGAGATCATGAGGATATGATAGTCATGGTTAAGAAAGGCTTAAAGAAATGATTAGTACTATCTATACCAACAAAATCTTCCTTTTTTGAGGCTCAATCATAAGAACTCCACAATTAATCATGCTTAACGTTTTTTTAAGAAGCATGTGAGCAAGGAAAAAACATGTTAAAAAGTTGGATCTGCTTTGCATGGCTAGCGCCTTGCTTGTCCCTAAAAAATGTTCTATGCTCAATGTTGGCGCGGCGCCTCATCTTGGAAAGGTGAGGACCGTGAGGCATGGATAGAAATGCCTGCAAAAGGCGCGCACCTATCATGAAGCCCTAAGGCGAGCAAGTCGCTCGCCTGGAGAGCTTTCTTATTTATTTTTATTTTTAAAAATCTAAGTAAAACGGTGGTATGTAACTTGTTTTTCTCTATTTATTTTTTAAATTTCAAATTCAACTAACAATCACTTCAAAGTTTTATAATACAAAAATATAACAATTAAAACCTAATCTTCGGCCCTAATCGCCAATCCACTATTTCGTTCTCTCTAATTATCGCCAATGGAGGAATGGATGGAATTGTGTCAATGATTTTGCATGTTTCTTATAGAGAAAAGGAATTGGAACTAACCCAGGCTACAAGTAAGCAGAATGCAACAGCTGCCAACTGATAGAGCTCATTAGTCTGCGCGGAAAAGATTTTGATAAGAACATGAACCAATAGTTGTAGCAGCCAAAGAACATGTTGCCCTTACCTGAGATGATAGGCTAATCATAAGCTTAAGAAACCACGGCACACATGTGCGAGATAATATTGTCAAAAAAATCAAAAAGGTAATCAAGACCACCAACCTGGAAAAGAAGAAATTAGCTGGGAAGTATCAGTTTTAGTTGAATGAAAAGTGTATTCTCAAAATATTCCAAGTTGGCTAATTGGACAACTAGAAAATTAAATGAAAAGAGAAGCCTGATTCCAGTCCATAAACCAACTATGTTACGTTTTCAGATCTAATGCCATAATACAGGAAAAGTATTTTTAGTTATGCTAGATACTTCACTTATTTAACTAAAGAAAACCTCATAAACAAGAATCCTCATGCACATATACAGACGGCAGCTCTTACGACTTAGTCATGGACAGAACTCCTTGAAGAACACCAGAGGTGCCACCAAGAATTGGAAGGAGAGCAAACAGCAAGCCTACAGCACAATCCTGGTGGTGCATAATGAGCCAAAAAAATCTCATTAACATGTTGCTTGTAAGCTAATGGCATTTATTAAAACACACACACACACCTAGGACAAAACTTCTAATACAGCCCAATATTTTGGATACCACATAACCAAGCCATCACTAACTAGTAATATCAAAGTGTTGGAAGAGGAATCAGTTTTATACCTGAAGAATAAGAGTTCCAACGGTCACCTGACCATGAAGGGCATTGACACTATTTCGTTCCATTAAAAATTTCAAGACCTGCAGTTTAGCATAATTCCATTGTGAAATAACATTCTTACAAAATCAGAAAAGAATAAAATGACTACCAAGTTCCGCTTACAAAAATAAAGGTTGTGGAATTCATAACCGTCTCAATGTTTTTAAATTGCCTGCATTCTTTAACTGTGTCAATTTTTTTTAAGGGAAAATTGCACAAGCTATCCCTAAACTTTGGAGTTTGTTACAATCACACCAGAGAACTTTTAATTTGATCAAACAACCCATTGATTGTTGCAATCACGCTCTAAGACTTAAAATTTGATCAATCATCCCACTCTACTTAAAGCACTTTAATAAGTGTTGCAATCAACCATTTATTGCTTTGTTAAGTCCAGGGGTCCAGGGGTTGACTGAAAGCATTAACAAAGTACAAGAGTTGTTTGATCAAATTAAAGTTTAAGGATGGGACTGTAACAAACCCGTGGTTTAGTTTAGTAGTAGTTTGTTCATCTTTTTTCCTTTTTTAATTGTCAGCATATTGAGAAACTAAGATTGTCCCAATGCTCCTTTAGTACTCTGCATGTATTTCGACTCCATTCCACTTGAAAATGTAAAAATAAATCACAAGGAATTACCACTGCAGTAGAAGACATAGACAGGAATGCACCAACGAATACCCCCTCTGAAGATTTACCGCCACATAGCTGCAAAAGCAAGCAATTTCACATCAGAAGAAACGATTGAGAGGGTAACAATATAGAAGAATGTGCTTATATAGGTATAGCAAGAGGAGAGAGGAAACTATAATACCCTAAGACAATCACAAAACTTTCATGCGACATGCAAAGGTAGGCTCTACTGGCTAAAAATTTAGATCAATGGATTTACTCTCTAAAACTTTTCTCTCTGAACTCCCTAAAAAAAGAAAAACCCTAGCTCTCCAACTTCTTTCCTCTTTCTGCACTGGCAGCGCCAGAGAGAAGGAAAGGAAACCTGTGCACACACTTTTGGCAAAGTTTTCACTTCACGCGAACTCTCCTCCGATTTGGACACGTGCGAACTTCTCGGGAAGCTTTTCTTTCTACGGTTGTGATCCGCCTTCATATCTCTAGAGATTGTGCAACCCATTTCGCACACAAACTTTCATCTGTTCTAAATCCTTTTCTTTTCTTCCTCCCACATGGACATGTGCAACCATCTTTTTCTTGCTGAAGATTTCATCAAGTGGTTATGTTTCTACTTTCCTCTCTTCAACGGCCGCACATTCTTTATTTTGTTTATGGGCATCATTGAGATCCAATGAGGGCTCTTCCTAAGAAAAAGAATGTACCACTTTCGTCCAAGGCAGCTTATCTCTTCTCCTCGTGTGTGGTCCATTTAAGCGTGACCATCACCAGAGAATAAACGAGATCTGCGTCGATAACACCAAGACTTTCTTCCCCAGGAAGATTAGGCGACTGTGATGGCCTATCTTCTTCGGAATTTCCCACACTACTCTGTCATGACTATCTTCCCTAGGACTAGGGGCAACGAGATATAAAGTTGTTAGGGCAAACGATGTAGTTCTTCGCCGTTCATCATCAGGAATTATCTTCACAACCCTGCGTTAGCGTCCGTATCTCTACCCTCAAATCCGGGTTTCTCCACACTTTTGCCATATCCGACGAAATTGTATCTAAACACAGGATCATTTTTTTAGTCTGCAAGCAAAGTAGAAAGGCATCTCATGGCTATGTCGCAACTGACCTACAAGCTCATCCAACACCCATTCTCTCGTTTCATTGGTTCAGGTCAAGCTCATCCAACACCCATTCTCTCGTTTCATTGGTTCACACGCTATCGGGCTTGTATTTACCAATTTACATTTTTATTTTTCTCCTTGATTGATCCTTATTGCTATTTCAATAAGTTTCTATGTAAAACTCATGAAAATATTTCCATTTCCTATTTAAGAAAACTCTAGCATATTGTATAATCCACCAAAATTCCAGTCGAGCCAAGTAAAAGAAACATTAGGTAATAAGTTAGACCATCAGAAAGGCCACGAAAAGGCAACTTAGCCCTCTCATTGTGTATACTGACCAGATTTACAAAGCAGAGAGATTCAAGTATAAATGCCAAGAAACTTGGGCCTAAGAAAACGAACACAACAAAATGGAAGAAGCCTACAATCTATGCAACGAAGAAATTTCACAAGTAATTTCTATGAAAAGATTGTGTAGAAGCATGTGATAATTAGAAGTCTGAAGAGCAACTATTTCAGAAAGTAACAGATAGCAGAAGAAATTGATTGAAGAAGATGAGAAGACACACAGGGGAAACAATTAGGTACTAGTGTTATCCAAAAAGCTTATTCATATTTGAGAACAAGCTAAAACAAGTGGATGTAATAAACTTGTGTGAAATATACGATGAATATTCTCTAGTTATGAATCTTTTGGACCTTGCCAAATACTTGTCCATATTCACAGACCAAATTTCCAAAAACATTTAATAAACTTTTCGAAAATCCATAAAATGAATCCACCCAAGAAATGTAAATTTTCAAGATTAATAAAATTTGAAACCACGAAGCATGATAAGATTACCCTATTCTAAAAAATACTGATGCAAGAATTACAGTCAGAATTATGTGCTTGAAAACATGACCATACGGTCAACCAAGAGAGAAATACACAAAAAAAGGTCAGCATACTGCTGGAATAAATTTTCATTAGAATGAAAGACATACCGAAGCCGTAATTCCACACAAGCACATAAAAAGGAAAATCTGGAGCAATCCACCAAGAACAGCCACTGCTCGAACAACACGAAGCTGGTAAAAAGAACAGAGAGATTATTGGCCTGGTCTAAATATTTTGTAAACAAGTTTACAAATGAAAGAAAAAAAATTGGAAGAAAAATGAGGCTGACTTTTGCAGAGGAGAACTCCAAGCCCAATGCAAAAAGAAGGAAGATCACACCAAACTGAGCAACTGTCTCAACCTAAATATATAGGTAAGAGATAGATTATTTTTTTGTGAAGCAATAGAACATATTAAGGCAATATTTGGGAATCCCAAAAGTCAAAACTCTTAATAGTATCAGAAGAATGAATAATAATACTCATGACCAATTATTCATTACTCCACAACTTACAAAAGAACACAGAAAAAAAAAGCTATAATCAGTGTTTTAAAAGGCGCGCCTAGGCTCAAGTCCCACTTCTGACGCCTCGCCCAATAAGGCGTGCGCCTTATTACACCTTACGTGAAGCCTCATGGGATTTTTTATTTCCTTTGCGCTATTTGTGTTTTAGATCCTCGTATTAGGCCATTCAAAGCACGTGAAGGTTGATAGTTGAATATTATGTATGTTTTATATATTATTCTTGGTTAAAACTTCCTTTATGTCCATGAAAAGTGTTTTCATTGTGTAGACACACAAATATATAAAAAAATTGTGTTCTTTTATATAGTGCGTCTTAAGTAAAAAAGCCCTCGCCTTTTGGTGCGCCTCAGGATCAGGCTCCAGAGGGTCATTGTGTCTTAGTGCGCCTTACGCTTTTTAAAACACTGGATATAATTACTTTGCTTAGATGATTTGTGGGAAGGTGGTTCTCACTTGGTTATATGGGAGATCATTTCTAGACCTATCGAGTCAAGGGTATTGCTGAACTTAGATTTCATAATGAGGCTATGGTGTTTTCCTTAGGAACCTTCCTTTTTTAGGCATGATTGATAGTATTTATGGATCCACCCTTTTGATTGGGCCTAAACTAGGGGTTTTGAACTATAAAGCGCGTACATTTCAAAATAGTGGAAGAATCTATGTCGAACGCATATCAGACACAGATTCTTCCGAACACTTCTCGGAATTGTGTCCAACACACCATTCAAGTGTCCTGGTTTTTAATTTTTTTTTTTTTTTTTTAAAACGAACATACCTCCGACACACCTTAGACACATATTGGACTCATGTGTGGTCTTTGAGCCCAAATGTTACAGTCCAAAACCAAAATAATTAATGCTATAATTAACTAAATAATGAAAGGAAAAGAAAAAAAGAACAACAAAACAATCGCCTCTCCCATTTATCACAAAAAAAACCCAATCATCTTTCCCTCTCCTTCATGAAAAAAAATATGTCTTCGTCTACAAAAATACTTTTAACCGACGTCCGTAATTAACTTGACATTATACACTTTTTAGTAGAATACATAGTATTTTATGCTAAATTTACATATTTACTAAAAAAATATATTAACATATCCTCAACGTATCTGTGTCCTAGTTTTTTTGGAAATTGGCGTATCATCGTGTCTTGTCATATTAGTTTTTGTATCTCGTGTTCGTGTCCATGCTTCATAAGTGTTGAATTATGTTAAACCACCAATTCACCCAAAAGCTTAAGTTGATGGGTTGTGGTAAATTTAATTATATCAATCAACACTCTCTTTCACTTATGGCTTAGAAATTTGAGAAATGCCCTACAAGTGGAATTCAATTTTAATTGGAGAGGAAACGACTTGGCAGGGACTCAAACTCAGGACCTCCTGCTATGATACCATGTTGAGTTATGTTAAACCGCCAATTAACCCAAAAGCTTAAGCTGATGGATTGTTGTAAATTTAATTATATCAACCAACAATAAGTTTTAAATGCATATCTTGGAGCCCTTGGATAGTTGTTTCTCAAGATTTATGTTAAACTTAAAGATAGATTATTATGCTTACTAATCCATTACTCAACTTGGTCTTGGAAAGGATTTATCATAGAACAGAATGTAAAAATAAAAATATAAAAGGATCATGGAGAGAAATTCATAAGTTTGTTTATTAAATGAAATAGACATAAATGAAACGTACTTGCACCATTTCACTGACAAAGCTTAAACCTCCGGGTCCAATGAGAGATCCAGCCAACAGGTATCCAGTAAAGACCTGCAGAATTCAGAATGTCATATCACCATTTACAAATAAGAAAGTTTATAGGTCTGAAAAAAGAATTTTGAACACTCACGCCCAGTCGAGGTAAAGCAAATTATTTTGGACATGAAATCATATGAAGTTCTCATGTTAAGAATAAAGTCTAAGAACTGGAATTTGTTCTGTATTTAAAAAATCAGACTCACATGTCTCAGAAACTAGTCTAGGAGGCACGGATGCTAATACAACACAATACATACACTGTGACACATCCATTTTAAATATTCTAGAACATGGACACGAAAAGGATATGTATATTAAAATATAGTTTTTAAAAAACATGTATCATTATGCCAGAAATGAAATTCAGACAAAAATATATTATTATATGCTTAAAAAGTGAGTTTGACTATTCGCTCTCAAAATTTATTATTATGTCTATTTAGTATACTTATAAGAGTTCGATATGTTTTTAATAAATGTGGGACTTGCATTGACTTTGTACACCTAATGTATAATGCATGCTAACAAGTGTTCAGACAGACAGACTAACCAAATTGAAGTGTTTGTGCTTCTTAGAAAACAATGAGAAATAGTTTTTAAATTATTTTTGAAAAATAAAATGTACTGAAAACAGACCCAAATAAAATGCATATTCATTTCTCTGGCTAAATGTTCTTTCATGGGGTGAAAAGTCATGATGGAAAATCAATATTACATATGCTTAAAGTAAATAAAGTATTCTTTTCATTGCATGTGACACTATTTAATAAAGCTATGTACCACGTTGGGCATTGATCCTAGGGGCTCCTCAAAGAGGCATTTGTGCATCAGAGATGCCATAGGCAATGTGAATCCTATGGTACTAGACTATGATAATAGTTGTTCTTTTTTTAAGGGAGAAAGAGAGGGAGAAGAAGAAGAAGAAGAAGAAGAAAATTGATGATCAGACCGGTTGTCCTGCACAAGCAAAAGCAATGCCACCACAAGTCGCAGAAACAATAACAACAACTAGATCCGAAATCAATCTGCAAATAAAATAGTTTGATAAGATTGGATTCGTAAGCCTTCATCATATTGATGAATCAAGAAGAAATACAAAGACACAAGGACTGAGTTACAGTGCATAAAATCCAACCTTAAATCCAATTGGAGCACTGGATACTTTGACTTGAGATTGGATATGATAAAGACATTGTCCTGATTGAACAATCATAGAAATAAAAACGAATCACTTCACGAATAATATTATAATTATTTTTCTGCATATAGAGGGAAAGTGCAAATGTTAACAGGTGCAATAGGCATACCTTTCGATCAATTAACGTGGGCATGTCTTCTGCTCTATTCTCATTATCTAGATTGAAGACATCATGGAACTGAAATGATCTAAGGTCCAAAGACAAGTCAAAAGTACTATTATAGTCTAGTTGTGTGAATCAGAATAGATCTTCTAACAATGAGTATAGCATTCAATTAAACACTTCAATTCAATTCAAACCTATGAAAAATAAGCTTTATATACATGAAATGGAAGAACATACTTCTCCTCTTTCGATTCATTCTTCTTTGACTTAACTCTGGCAACAGTTTCCAAAACTGCCTGACATATGGATAACATTGAGAGTACATTAGCAAACATCTTTGTAATTCCTAATGCATGATAATTCCTTCCTACAAAACTTTATAGTAAACATAAAATAATAGGATGATGTTGGTTGATATAATTAAATTTACCTCAACTCATTAGCTTAACCTTTTGGGTTGATTGATGATTTAACAATTCAACGTGATATCATAGCCTAGCTTAAGATTTCGAGTTGATTGATGGTTAAATAATTCAACAGATGATAATGCCCATCGAAGAACCACATCTAAAGGCTGGAACTCAGAGGAGTCATATCACGAAATTATTTAGATTTTCTACTATTAAAAAGCCACATGTTAGGAGCATTCTTTTTTTTTTCTTTGATATATGTGATTGTCCAGACTAGCTTGCGTACATTTCGACTAATATCACAGGACATACTGAATGACCCTATAATATTTGAATGTGAAGGAAATCCGTAAGAAATTAATTCAAAAGTAGGTGGTCACCATGGATTGAACCCATCACATGTTAGGCAGCATTCAGCAAGAGCAGGTTGGTGTGCCTAGCCTACCGGATTCTAATATTTAGATTTTTCTTCTAATAAAAGTCAGCAGAAAGAAAAGACCAGCAGTGACTAGAAAAAACGAAAACCTAACCTGCTTCTCAGCGACGCTGTTGTTGAAGCTGCCAGCATCCGCAACTGCAAGAGAAAGTGAAAAACATGGACTCTCAAGAAATTGAATAATGCCATAGTTATTATCTCAAGAGAATTCATTTGGCCAAAATGATAACGGGATTTATTAATTTGTTATATAATTTCTCAAGACCATAGTGCATCAAAAGCTCTTTCCAGTCCAAATCAATGGGGAATCTGAGTAGCATGCAGAATATGAGTTCCATCAAACTCTCAACACCAGACAAAAATCACTAACGCTCTCGAGGTAAGAACACATAACGAGTAACTGAAATAGGTTGAAAAAAAAAATCATAAAAAGAAGAAAAAATACAGCAACAATAACTAATCAGAAACCGAAACAATCAAATAAAGACGAAAAATGAAAAACAGGCACCAATGTTCGACAAACAAAAACGCATTTCACCAATTCCGGAACCCTAGCGAAACAAGGGAGCTTACAAACCCTAGAAAAAGAAAGAAATCAAGGAAAAGCGAAGTGGAAAGCAGATCAACAAACCTTCATCACTCTTCTCATTCTCAACAAATTCCCTCTCGAGAGCCCGATCGATTATGTTAGCGAAACTTTCGTCACCATTGGCGGATCTCGAGGAGTTGGAATCGGCAGTTGCATTGATCTCGACGGGCACGTCGTCGGATTCAGTGACGGTTACGACGGGGATGGAAAGGGAAGGGAAAGTAGCGAAGCAAAGAAGCAGGAAGATAAGAATTGCAGAGAACGGTAACCTCATTGCTGATTCGAAGAAGAAGATGGGCGGTGGCCGGAGCGGCGACGGTGACGGTGGCGCTGGCGGAGGCCTCCGTCTCCGATGAGCTGGAGAGGAAGATGAAAGGGGCGAAAAGGTTGTTTGTTTTCTTCTTTGTTTATTTATACGCTTTATTTTTATTTTTCAGTTAAGTGGTCAGCCAAACGGAACGAGTGAGGAAATGGGAAAGTACGAAATTACCCCTGGGAATTGGAGTTAATTACTGTGGCGACGGTGGAGGAGAAAAATGCGATCTGTACGCACGTTACGCACTAGACGTGTGACTCTATTTATTTTATTTTTTAAAAAAAAAAAGAGATATGCGACTCTTGAGTATGGTCCCTTCTTTAGCATAATTTCAAAATAATAACTATACTTCAAAAATCAATTATATACAAAGTTAGAACTCTAGCAAAGCTGCCAACATGAGCAGTTGTTCAGCGGTATTAGTGTATATATATATTGACTAAAATGTCATGTGTTTGAGTCCCCCACCTCTAATTAATGTACTCAACAAAAAAAAAAAAAAAAAAAACTCTAGCAATGCTCCGATTACGGGTTCTATCTTACAAATTGGTATTTGAATCTCAGATCATTCTGATACCAATTTTTACTAATAATAAAAGTAGTAAAGCACCAAAAATTAAACATTACATAATTGTTGTTTTCTTTTATTAAGTAGTTGAATAAATGATTAACAACAAACGAGATAACCAATCGTGTCACTCATTCATTTTGTACATTAAAACGTGTTATTAGAAGAAACCTTAATTTTTTTTGGTTCTTTTATTTTTTTTAATTATGATTGTTTTTTCACTAGCTGAATTCCAAAAATAAAAAATGTTTCGAGAAATCAAATATTATCCACTCCCTGTTTTTATATTCATTTTTTTAGAATTATCCAAGACTAATCTAAATTTGTTTGATGTGAGATATTTTAGAGTTTAATAAAAATTTAAGTGAGTAAAACAAATGACATCTTAATCATAGTCGTACATTTATATCAATTGAGTTACTTAATATAAAATTGATAAAGTTGAATTTGTGAAACCGGCATATTAACTATCATATAAATATTAAATAGGATACTAAAATTTTGATAAGTTTAATTTACGTTAATAAACAACCATGTAGTGATTCAATTGGTCAACAAAATATAAATTTATGTAGCTTTTTTTAGTCATAGACTTACGTAGTTTTGTTTATTTGTTTTTTGAAAAGCAATATATAATTTTATGCATTTTTTGTTCATAAGTTACTTATTTCCTAAAATAAGTTAGTTAATTCATAAAAGTATATATAGTAAGAGTAAGTTCACTATGGGCATATTTGGCTTTAAAAGGATGGGTTGGGATGGGTTGAGATGGGTTGGGATGAAAAGAGAAGAGAAGAAAAGTGAAAATAAGTTTATGTTTGGGAGGGAGGAAAGAAAAGAAAAGTGATAATAAAATTATGTTTAATGCGATGGAAAGAGAATGGTTGAAGTTTTTATTTAAATAAAAAAATATTTAATAATAAAGTTATGTTTGATGTGACAAAAAGAGAATTATTGAAGTTTTTATTTAAATAAAAAGATAGATATTGGGTAGTTTTTTAATATTTTAATATTTAAATAAAAATGTGAAACCGATGCATGGAGTTGAGTAGGAGTTGTGTGGACTTATGAAAGTTCATGAGACAAACGATGGGAAGAGATATAACCTTTCCTATTCCCTCTCATATCCATGGGCCAAACTGGCCTTTTATATATATATATATATATATATATATATATATATATAGTAAGAGCAGTGCACTAATGTTTTGTACAAGAATAACGAATTTGTAGCTGTTTTTTTATAGCAAGTGCATAATTGGAGAGACAAAATACCACTTACAATGATAAATTCTATATTTAATTGAACTTAAATTGAATATGCCTTAACTGGGTTTTTTTTTTTTTTTAGATAAAATATGCTTTAACTAGTTAATCTAATAATAGTTTCATATGTAAATTTGATTTATAGCTTCTAAACATTGGAGAGGCAAATGTTAGCAAGGTTTTTGAAATTTGAAGTATGAAATGGATGTGTGAGTTTTGTGAAAAGGACCATTTACCTTAATAGAGAAGCTTCAAAGCTTATGCAAAAGTTAGGTTCTAATTCTACGTTTTGCTGATTTTAATTATATTGATTTAGGATTAACACACGCTTCTTTTCCTTTTTTCCAATCTCATGTGGGTATCTTTATTACTTCATTAAGCATATTATAAGTATACTTAAAAATAATTTGTTAAAGTTGGTTTTATAGTTTTGTCCTCAATGGAAGAAGACATTGTTCGAGTCATATTTAAGGATGATTTAGACGAAGAATTTATGATCTCTTCCTAAAAAACATATATCTAAATAACTTTTTACTATTTTTTTATTATTTTTATTTTTAAAAATAACTTATCTTTTTTAACTATTTATTTTTAATCATCCATTTTTAATTACTCAATCATTTCTAACAACTTCTTTTGAATCATTCATTTCAAATCAATTAAAATAACTTATTTTTAATCATTAATTTGTAATTTTTTTTTTTTAACTATTGAGAATGCTACTTTTCTTGAATCTATATCTAAATAAGATTTTGACTCTAACTCTTCTCTATAAAAGCCACATCCAAACAAGATGTTTGCTATAACTCTCAATTTCTAACTACTCAAAATAACCCCTTAATATAATTTTTCAAATTAAATATTCTCTAAATATGGTAAACAAACACCTCATAGGGATGAAGAGAAAGAAAGTTAATATTGAGTACAAAACATTTCAAGCAAAAAAAAGTTGTAGAAGAAGATTATCTTAAGCTACAATTTGCGAGAATTAGGGAATTCATGTGCATAATTAAGAGGTTCTAAGTGCACCAATAAGGTACATTTTCTCCTGGTTATGATCTTTTTCTTTGAGTCTAAGTATGGTCGTAGTCGAGTAGAAGTGTCATTATGGCTAAGTTAGTTTTTTATGTTGTCCATTTTTTTAAAAGAGCTTATTGATCATTAGGAAAATGTTATTATAGCGATGAACAAGTATTATCTTTGAATGTGCTTCCACTACTCTACGATGTTGGAGTTTTTTTTTTTTAGTAGGTTCATGTATGTCAGTAAGCTTTATAATTATAGGCTTAACCTCTAAAACTCATCAAAACTTAATCGTTGTAGTGTTGAAATTTATTTGTTGATCTTTTACATTGGATTATACCACTCCTATTTGTAAGAAGGTCAACTTTAAGGTTGATGTTGTTCGCTCTTGAGTTCTCTTTTTAATTTTTGGCTCTTCTAGTCTTATTAAGTATTGGTCCAACCTATGAAGAGCCAAAAAGGTTGTGTGATCTCTTTTCTTTTATGCTTTTGGTTGGGATTATGCCAGTATGACTTGTTATTATTTTTCACTAATATTTAAAATTTCAAAAAAATAAACAAATAACAATAATAATTTGCTAACCCTCTTCTTATCAATTTATATATATATACCAATTTTTCGAAGGTGGACAACAAGAGCAACACCTTGCTTAATAGCATTAATATACACTTGATAAACATGGATCATGGATTCAAATCTCCCACCTTCAAATATTGTAAAATTTCCTTTTTTATATATAAAAATTAAATTAAAGAGAGTTAAAAAAAAATACAAATAATTAACGAATCATCATCAATCAACAAACAACTTAAAATCGGATGAGCGTCATGTTCCATGTTAAGAATTTGTCACGTAAATGCGTTGATGAATCATTTGAAATTCTTTCCCAAACTTTAGACTAAAAGTGTTTTATTTCAAACTATATGAAAATGCAAACTTCTTTGCATAATGATTTAGATACCTTTAGCTATATGACTCTCAAACTCACACTAAAATGAAAAATCAACCATACACTTGAATATGACTCTAATAAAGATAATAATAAAATAAAAAACAAAATTTTCACAAGTTACCAAAGGGTGAGACTCTCCATTCATTGCAGCTCAAATAAAATGGATAGAATCCCAAGTTATTTTCATTCATAAATTCATCATTCAACAACTTATTCCAAAAGCTAAAAAAAAAAAAGAAAAAAGAAAATCACTCACTTATATAGCTACCTGAAAACAAGGTTAATTCTAATCTAAACTAGTTTACATCATATTCCTAAGAACAACATTTGTGACAAGGATTGTGGGCTTAAGCTTTTACAACAAGAGGCCCAAGCTAAATCCTTCGATCCAAACCTATAAAAAAAAAAGAAGAAATAGTGGTTTAGCAGTTAATTCGTTTATAGCCGTTTAATAACACACGTCGCAATAGAGAATCAAATATTCGATACTAAATAAGGAAACAAATCTGTAAAAACAACTTGAACATTAATCTCGAAGTATTTGAGTTTATCTTTTGATTATTTAAGAGTCAAAAATCTAAGTGGGTTTCAAAGATTTTAATGATTATTCTGATAAAAAAATAAAATAAGAACAATTAAGGAAATAAAATTTAAAACGCAAAGTCATGATAATTTTGGTAAATACTTGGTCATAATTAAAGCCAAGTAACCCTGAACCCCAACTTTCATCCCTTTATAAATCAAGCTTTCACGGAGCTACAAGCAAAGCCTTCAAGCCATCTTCTTCATCTTATTTCTTGCTCTCTAAGTTACACCAAAACTAACCGTTCTTCGCCGGCCACCGCATCTCCGTTCCACGGCGGTTCTCAGCAGCTTTTCTGGCATCCGGCAGTTACAGATTGGTTTTCTTTTTCAGTGGATTCAACCTTGTACCTAATATTTCCAGGTTCGTTGTTCAACTTCTTCATATTCATTTATAGTTCAAATCAGTATTATTTATTCTTTTTTTTTTTCATAATTAGATCAGCATCTGAATTAGGTTGTAGAAATTAATGGTTGATATAAAAAATAAGAGTGTAACCATCATTAAGTGACACAACAGTCTTACCTCATTCATAGCGAAAGAGTGTAGTAATTAATTTCTTACGAATTCTCATCACATTCCAACGTTCTATTTTTTTTGCTTTTTGTTCAAGTAATTTTGAATATCGTTTGTTTAGGTTTAGAGTTTTTGTTAATTTCAAAATCAGACGTGTTATTAATTAATATTGTAATATTTTTTTACAGGTTTGATTTTTGATACATAAATATGACAAAGTCTTGTGTTGAGATCT
>JBBMEF010000008.1:1619069-1633594 GCA_037832685.1 Sicyos baderoa
TTTTAATGTATTTTGTATTTTTAAGAAACTAGAAAAGAAAGAAAAAAAAAAAAAAAAAAAAAAAAAAAAAAAAAAAAAAAGAAGAAGAAATGTTAACAAATATGTTTGTTTCTGTTTCTTATTTTTTTTAAGAAACAAAAAACAAAAACAGTTATCAAACTCAGTCTTGTTTCTTATTCTAAAAATTCAAGAAACAAGAAACAAGAAACATGAACTAAGAAACAGGAAACGAGAGTGTTATCAAACGGCCCTTATGAACTTTAAACCTTGCACAGTATTTTAATGTGTAGACAAAACAAAAGGTCAATTACTTGGTAGCTTGTAAATGTTTATGAGTAGGTAATGCTGGCATTAAAATTAATTAGAAAATTAAAAAAAAAAATCTAGGAAAATAAAGTGCCCAAATATCATTTTCTTGAATGGACCATTACCATAGTTTTTTATTTTATTTTTTTATTATTTTTTTTTACAGACCATTGCGTAGAGTTTACCAATAATTCTCTTAGAGCATGTGTTGGGTTGGGTTGAGTTGGGAAGAGAAGATAACTGAAATAAGTTTATGTTTAGAGAGAAAAGAAAAAAATTTTGTTTGATGCGATGGGAAGAGAATGATTGAAGTTTTTATTTAAATATAAAAATGAATATTTAATAGTTTTTTAATAATAAAGTTAGGTTTGATGTGATGAAGAGTGAATTGTTGAAGTTTTTATTTAAATAAAAAAATAAATATTGAATAATTTTTTAATATTTTAATATTTAAACAAAAATGTGGGGCCGATGAAGTTGGATAAGAGTTGGATGGAATTATGGAAGTCCATGGGGCAAACATGAAATAGAAGTCAAGTCAAACCAACTCTTTCGTTTATCCATAGGACAAACATGCATGCACTTAGTTCATGAACAATATAATAGGATTATGTTAAATTATAACTTTCAGGCTTCAAAAAAAAAAAAAAAATTTATAACTTTCATTCATAAAATTTAAAATATGTTGAATAAAAGTTCTTAATGGGTGTATTTATGTCTTTTTTTCATCCACATAAATATGTTCCTATTGGTTATAATAAGATTACACCACTTCAATTCACTACTCAATTGTAATCGAACTATATTGAAAAAAATTATTAAATGGGTTGATAACGTAATTAGTTATTTTAATTAATGTTAATTCATTAACCCAGATATCATTATTTATCCCCTCTCTCTATATATTTACTAAAAAACTATATTTTAAAAAATTAAAAATTTAAATTAGGGTTCAAGACAATATAGTTTTAAACTCCATTTCCATGAGTTACTGACATCAACAGACCAATATTTTAAAAGTTTTAAAACTTATATAATTTAGCTTAAAATAAATTTATTTTTATAGATTTTAATCAAAATTTAATGAGTTAATTTCTCTTCCCAATATTCCTCTTTATATTCCCTCTCCTTTTACACTCATCCACTCATCCCCTTCTTTCACAGGCAAATCTCTCCATCCTCCCCTGAACGCCACCGTCACCACCACCGCCATTTTCGCCGGAATTTCACTCAAAACTCCCCACGTTGCCGGAAATGGACAGACCAAGATTTGTAATCGAAGCATCAGAAGCCGAATCCATGGCGAAACAATCAGGCCTAACAATCCCCGACCTTCTTCCATCTCTGGTCAAATCGGCGCAAACCCTAGCCCGGCCGCCGATCTCGAAATACCACGTCGGCGCCGTCGGCCTCGGATCCTCCGGCCGTGTGTTCTTCGGCGTCAATCTCGAATTCCCCGGCCTTCCCCTTCATCAATCTGTTCACGCCGAACAATTTCTCGTCACGAATCTTGCCCTAAACGCCGAATCTCACCTAAAATTCCTCGCCGTCTCCGCCGCCCCTTGCGGCCATTGCCGCCAATTTCTCCAAGAAGTCCGTTCCGCCGTTGAGATCAAACTCCTCATCACCGAAAACCAATCCGATTGCGATTCGGATCCGAAACCTAATGATTACGTTCCTCTTCCCCAATTTCTCCCTCACCGATTCGGCCCCGACGATCTCCTCGATAAGGACGTCCCCTTGCTCCTCGAGCCGCGATTTAACGGCCTCGCGGTTGAAACCGCCGGAAACCATTCACTCTGTAATGGCGCTCGCGGCGGCGATTTGGAGAAACTCACACGCGCCGCCCTGGATGCCGCGAATGTGTCCCACGCGCCGTATAGTAAGTGTCCGTCGGGAGTAGCGTTGTTGGACGCCGATGGACGAGTCTACAAAGGATCGTACATGGAATCGGCGGCGTACAACCCGAGTGTGGGTCCGGTGCAGGCGGCGGTGGTGGCGTACGTGGCTGGCGGCGATGGTGGCGGGTACGAGAAGATCGTCGCCGCCGTGTTGGTGGAGAGGGACGGCGTGGTGGTGAAGCAAGAACAGTCGGCGAGGCTGTTACTGCAGACGATCTCGCCGGAGTGTGAATTCAGCGTAGTTCATTGTATCGCCGCCGAGTGATTGGGCGGAGGAAATTTCTGGATGCTTCTCGATGGAGAAGAAACTGAACTTTTCTGTTTACTGGACCTTAAATATATATTTTTAATAATTCAGTGTAGTTCATTATATTTATATATATAATTTTTTTTTTTTTAAATAATTTCAAATTTTCGATGGGTAAATTTGGATCACAATTTCCCAAATGTTTTAGGTCGTTTGGTGTTTGTTGAAAAATTATGTAAATTTAAGAATTGTTTTGAACACCCATCGAAAATCTTCTCTCTTTTCAGAAGCCAAAAATCTCACCTTTATTTTCTTAATTTAAGAATTATGTTCTTTTATTCTCTGTTTATCCTGGTATCTAAAATGAACATTGATTACTTGTCGGATATAAAATAAAAAATAGATGGCATATAATATTAAAATGCGAGTTCAAAAAAAAAAAAAAAAACTTGGTACCTCTCAATTAATGCTGAATTATTCTTTTTTTTTTTTTGGGTAAAACTGTAAAAATGTAAAAAGTTGTATACTAAGGAAATACAATTATAATTATAATCAATAAATATAAGTTGATAATGAAATTTGTAAATAGTTCAACTAATTAGAGCAACTAAAAGTTCAATTTTTTTGAAAAATCTTCCCTTCAAACAAACCAACAAAACAACTCATGGATTCAACCTTTTTTTTTTCAATGTAACTTTAAATTATAATTCAAATCCAGCAAACTATGGACACTTCAAATGTTTTAAAAACTTTAGTTTATTATTATTATTTTTTGTAAAGTTAAAAATAGCATAGTATAGAAATTTAATTTACAAGACAAAACATCAAACTCAAATTCTTTCTATGAAAGAGAGAAAGAAGAGGAGGCTGCATGTTTCAGAGGCATTTTGATAACACCTCTCCGGTCTGCACGTTCTGATAAATCTTCTTCATCCAAAGAGAAAATATCCTCACCCCCTTTTAACGCTCCATGCACAAACACGACCACCGCGCCGATGACAAGAGAAATTATAATGTTCTTAGTTCCATCCGTGACGAAAAGGAATCCAACCGTGATCAACATTAAAACTACCATCACCAATCGGTCGTCAACCGCATTGCCCCGAACCACAAATGGTTCTTCGTGTAAGAAATATAAGTACATCCAGGCAGCTAATGAGATGACGAGGACAATCAATGAGATGGGTTGCCAGAGCAAACTTAGAAAGAGGATGAATAATATGATGAGAATGTAATTCATCCAGAAGAACTCTGCATTGTTCTTAATTCTGTTGAATAGCTGTGTAAAGGAGGTGGGAAGGTTTAGATCTTGAAGCTGGACCATCTCCATCCATGGCCTTTGCATGCCGAGGCATGATTCAATGCGTTCTCTTGCCCGAGAAGTGCCATGCAGGTTCAATGAAGGGACTGGCTCCGTCGGGATTGTTCCATACGTTGCCATATTCCCTCTTAGTTGCTCGTTGTTACAGAGCTCGGGTGGGGGGAGGGGAAGAGGGAAAAGAGAAAGAAGGAGAAGGATTAAGGGGCATTGAGCATTTGCCAAATATGGGAGAGAGGTTGAAAAGAACCATTTTTGGCAGAGCCTAAATTCTTTGTTCTAAAAACAGGGAAATTTACCTACCACTAACATTTATGGAAGCTACAAACTGCAATTTCCCTCCTAAGAAAATCACCTTTTAAATAAGCCAGACATTCATATCAAAGATTTAGAACATAACTAAACTAATCAATAATGTAAGAAAAAGAAAAAAGGTTACAAATTTCCACATGCCCTGTACAATACTAATAAAATTTGTGTTTTCAGCAACCAAAATTTAGCCATGGTTTTGTTCAGTGAAACATCAATGAAACGAAATCCAAATCTAACAGGATTATCTAGCCATCAATAAGGCAGTGCCTCCCAGCCTAGTTTTATTTATTTTTTCTTTAAAAACAACCCTATAGATTCCTATAAAAAAAAACAACCCTATAGATCTAAAGTATAGGGTATAACTAGGATCAATTTCTTCAAACAAGCCTAACAATCTCTTAAGCATAGCCCTCAAATATTTTTCTACACATGCTTCTGAGATATGGAGGGTGAAAAAAGATGTTGGGATTCAACAATGAAAACCACAAAAATGAACTATTATTGATTATCATACCAGTTTCTCGAGAAAACAGCAAATACTCGGTAACAGACTTTCTATAACATGCATCCAATATCCCCACGGAGAAGAATGGTGAGCGGTAGAGCTTTCATTTCGTGTGTGCAGGAGCTTCTCCCCCCATTACCCTCCAGGGACCATAATAAAACTTTGGTTTCATTAAAGGCACAATTTCCCCTGGGTGATCTTCCCAATACTTTTCCTGTACATTTTAACAAGGATTGAAGAGGTTGATGTAGCTAACACGTATGATACTTTTAGCTTCCTAGCTCCTACGGCAAGTGTTATAAAACTATAGTTTAAACAATAATTCACTTCATTTTTTTTACAAGAAATTGAACTTTCATGAATGGAAATGAAAATACAAAAAAGAACAACCCCATAACAAAGGGCAGTCCCAAAAACTACAAAAAAGGACTTCAATCTACAAGAATAAAACCTAGCTGATGACATGACATTAAAATCTATTCACCTCCCAAACCTCCTCATCTCTCAGCACCTCCAAAAAGCCTACCATTAAACCATATTTCACTCCCTAAACTCTCAGCACCTCCAAAAGGCCTACCATTAAACCATTTTTCATTCCCTAAACTTCCACACATTTATATTTCAGTCCCATATTTTTTTAACGCTTTAATTGAGTCTTGATCTAACCATCATAGAGTGGCTCAATTGGTCAAAGAGGGTCTTGAGGTGCATAAGGTGACGGGTTCAATCCATGGTGGTCACCTACCTAGAAATTAATATCATATGGATTTCTTTGACATCTAAATGTTGTAGGGTTAGACGTTAGTCGAGATGCGCGAGAGCTGGCCCGAACAGTCACGAATATCAAAAAAAAAAAAATTGAGTCTTGATCTTCAATAATAGTCCATTTTGGCTATCTTTTTCCAGACTCCAGAACTGAACCAAAAATATGTAGTTTGAAACACAAATCTACTCCGTGCCAAATGAGATTTTTTTTTTTATCAATAACAAGTTTTATAAAAAATTTAGAAACTAAAACAAAAATTCTGAAATGAAGAAGAACGCATGTAAAAGTTCCATGTTCAAAACAGTATAACCTAATACTATTTTGGGCGACTTGGATTGATGCACACAGATTAACTTCCAGATTCCCAATTGGCAATGAACATCAATTCCTTAATAAATGTTAAACTATTGGAATATGATTACTAGCATAGTATATAGTCTTAATGTGTTGTTTATATTAATATTGTGTAAAGGCCATTGAGCTCATTAGGTTTAGTTGTGTGATGCTAGGATTATATTTGTGGCACAATGTAGCCTCCACAAGTATTCTTAATGTCAATTTTCTCAATTCCTCCCTACAATGGCATACCTTCATCTATCTCGCAATATTTCTGATAAAACGAAATTACGATCAGATTTATTGATGAACCCAAAAGAAGCACGGAGTGGTTCAATTGGTCAAAGAGGGTCTAAGGTTGCATAAGGTTATGGATTCAATCCATGGTAGCTACCTACCCAAGAATTAATTTCCTAGGCTAATCACAAGATTATGTAACCCTATTCCAATACAATAGTCTAACAATAAATAAACAACGGAATTCACCTCGATGAACATTCCCTATATCAAAAAACGAGTTATCAAAACGGAGAAAACGAGCAACTCAGGGTTGATTCATAGTTTGAGCAACAAATGAACAGAATAAAAACCACAGAAAATTGATGAGAAGAAGAAGATTGGCAGGAACGAAGAGCGGAAGATTACCTTGTAGAGTTGCTCGGAGATGGCAGCGGCGACGACTCCGGTGTAGAAAGCGGCAACATATATGGAAACCAAAGGCGTAAAAGATTTGGGGCGGCGATAGGGATCGACCATGTCCCAGAGAATCGTTCTTTCCCACTTGGAGTAGACGTAATCGGCGTACTTTCTCCATAGATAGCTCGCCATTCTGCGAATTGAAGATTGATTGCTTCAACACAGATGCTGGTGGAAGAAGGAGAAGGAGAAATTGACTGAAATTTGAGGAAAAGAGTTATGGAGACTGTACAAACCTATAGCCACTGGGAGGAACAAAAAAGAAGCCCAATAACAACAACCCAACACATTAAGGGCATGTTTGGGTTAGAGATGATGGATTGGGATGGGTTGAAAAGATAAAATTATGTTCGATGTGATGGAGAGAGAATGGTTGAAGTTTTTATTTAAATAAAAACGTGGGGCTCGTGGAGTTGGGTAGGAGTTGAATGGACTTATAGAAGTCCATGACACCAACATGGAATAGAAGTCAAGTCAAGTCAACTCGTTTGTCCATGAGGCAAACATGCCCTAATCTTTCCAAAAACAAAATAATTATAAATACATAATTAAAAAAAAAAAAAATTAACAACCATAATATAGGTATTAATATTGTACTTTTAATGCATAATATTAATAAGTATTAATATGTATTTATGATTAAGGATGCCGGCTGACCCTATAACATTAGAATACTACCTCACGTTTTCCTCGTAAGCTAATGATGTTTTAGTAGAGCAAAAGTCATGGCTACACAAAAACGACTTATATATATTTAGTTGTAATGAAAAATTAGTGTTATACTTTCTAGAATTCAAATTAAATTTTCATCGATCAATCGACTATACAATAATCAAATCATGATATTTTACTTAATATTATTCATGAATTTTATTTTTCATGGATTCATATTTTTTCATAAGTGCATTTTTCATCAAATATAATTTTTTAAAAGGATGAGATTGGTGAAATTTTCCATTTGATTCAATCAATCAACATGAATCTCATATAAGA
Source organism: Sicyos baderoa (assembly GCA_037832685.1). Taxonomy (NCBI): domain Eukaryota; kingdom Viridiplantae; phylum Streptophyta; class Magnoliopsida; order Cucurbitales; family Cucurbitaceae; genus Sicyos; species Sicyos baderoa. The sequence goes on from JBBMEF010000008.1 coordinate 1,626,450, forward strand.
AAAACATCAAGATTGAATAGTTAAAAAAATAGTTAGATTGAAAAAAGAAAAATAAATACCTGGAATGAGAAATAGTTGCCATGAAATTTGAAATTTGGTAGAATAGTTGGATTCAATTTGTTGGAATAAAGATTTAACAAATATAAATAATTAAAATTGAGGGTAGTAGTGTAATTGTACAGATGCCTTAAATAAGGGAATCTTTAGGTATTTTTGGATTCCTGGTAATTTTAAGATAATCTCTCCATCTAAACGAGGTAATCGGATGTTCATTCCATGAGAATCTTAGATGCTCATTCCATAAGAATCTTAGATTACATCAAAATGAAGACCCCTAAAAATTTATAGACTTGACTAACAAAATTATAGTTTAATGATATGATGTATAATATAATAATTAAGATGCTATGAGTTCAAACTTTTTCATAAACTTTTGTTCAATTTTTTTTAGTTAATGAATTTGAATTTGTTTGTAGTTAAGACATTATACTTTCAATTAAAATGTGGGTTGAAATCCTTTATTCCACTTATTTTTCAGTTATACTATATTAAAAAAAAATATTTTTTTTATTTACAACATTTGGGAGAAGAGGATTCGAACCCATAACCTTTTAATCACTAAGGATATATAAATATTGCTGAACTACGGCTATTGTTAGCAAAAAAAAAACATTTATAAAGCTACATTGTTGATTTTTCAATCAAAATATACATTAAATTTTGAAAGTGTCATAGATGAAAAAGGCCACACCCAAGAGGCCAGACAGAGCACGACCCGGTCCCATGCGGGTCGAGCCACACCCTGTCCGAAGTTTCGAAGGCCAAGTCAAGTGAGTAGATACCAACTTACCGCACATTACCCAGACCCTCGTGTTAAAGAGGTAGCATTCTAACCCTGAAGCTCTAAAATAATAGTTCGCCGACAAATTTTCAAACAAATTTTAAAATTTTAAAACAATGGAAAACAAGTTTCTAGTTTTAGAACTTTTGTTAATATATATAAACACTATGTATAGAGATGTCCATTTTCTCCGTGGAGCCGGGGAATGTATTCCCCATTCTCATTTCTTCGATTTCCACCTCGTTTACAATTTTTTTATTTTAAAAAAATATTTTTTTCCACTTTTTACTAATTTAAAATTTAATTATAATACCTTTTTTTTTGTAAATTTTTTTATTGGAATGCATATTTATTTACAATAATTAGTTATCTAATTAAAATTAATGTATATTTTTTATGAAAAATTAACTATTTGAAAATATTATTAAAAAAAGTTATAAAAAGTAAGATTAGAAAAAAAAAAAAAAAATTAAAATAAAACAGTCAAATTTTCACCGCGGGGAACCCGATCCCCGCCAATTCCCCGCGGTGAGGGGAATGATTTTAGTGGCGGGGATGGGAAGGACTTTCCATGGCCCCGCCCCGTGGACATCTCTACTGATGTCCAAACCAAATAATTAGCCGAGAAAAATATGGGTTAATAAATGAAACTGTCATAAGAAAATGTATTTCATCAGTTTCATTTGCAAAAATCCAATTGATGATGATGAGAGACAAATCCAGAACAGACTAACAAAACATTAGAGGAAAGAATGAAAAGAAATCAGGCAGTTCTTTCGTTAGAACATCAGATCAAAATTAGGAACATTCATTTGAAAGACAAAATTCCATTAAACGAATTATAAATACAATGCACAACATAATCATCACTTCCCTTTAACAAAAAATCAGAAGACATTCCTATAATGAGGGGCCAAAATTTAGGGAAAACACAAACAGTCAACATCACAACTCAAGTAGATATAAATTATTATCTAAACTTTCAAACAGCAGCAGCAGCAGCATCAGAAGGAAGAGTAGTTTGTATGTTTGAGGGCATGAGAATATTGAAACCATCTGCAGCAGTAGAAACAAGCATCCCTGGAATCTGAGCATGCCAATGTAATTCTTTCAAGTCCTTTTGCCCCTGATAAGTGACCAGAAAACGTGAGATCACATGGACCGACCGACCGACCGAGAATTGTGAGAATTATGTTAGGAGTGTGGAAATGAAAGATGCAAAAGGGTTGGTTACCTGATGAACAAATAGAAGTTGTGGAGGTAAATCTTCAGGTGCATTCACTTGTTCTTTGGTTTTTGCTTTGAACTCTGCTTCTTCTTCTTCGTCCTTTTCTAAAGAAAGGTCCCATATTCTGGTAGAAAATAGCAAAAACTTAGTTACAAGTAGCACAATTAGAATTAGAGAGAGTATAGTAACAAATGAGTTTATTTCTCATATAGGAACATAACAATCTTTTCGTTAACTTCTCGTATCCAATCCAATGATCAGTTCAATGTCGCAACTTACGTCAATTGATTGTCAGATGATGACACGGCCAGTGTGGACGCTTCATGTGGACTCCATTCTATCGACGTGATGGGATGTTTATGGTATTCAAAATGCGCTACTACAGAATCTCCTTCCTGCCAATAACAGACGGAAAAAAAATGGCAAACTTATACAACACATTCGCAATAGCTACGAAGGGCAGGTCATAAAAGGGCAGTATAGTGTTAGAACTTGATAGCCAGCCCAGCCATAATATAATGCTTATCAAGGTAGTCTGTTACGAATTTGTAAATAGGAGGTCGGGCTCTAGGGAGAGGTATTTGATTTAGGCTTGAGTGGTATTTCAAGAGGGTAGATTCCAACTCACAGTACCTCAAATACTTTGAAAGTTATGTAGATAATTCCTTAATCTTTTGTATTTAAAGATATTTGAGCTATGTGGTTTCTATCATATTCTTTAGGGAGGGAACATATGGTTGTAACTTGTAAGGTGCAAACTGCACAGGTGTATTAATTTAAGCTTTAATTGAGTCTAACAGACTTACCTTGAGCAATCGGAGATCCCGAATAGAGAACGTTCCATCATCACATCCAGATGCCAACATGCAACTTGCAAGCCTAATGAAACAATAAAACCACATAAGCAATACAGTCCAAGATAATCGAAACAAAAAGAGAAGATGATACTAATGTTTTAACTACCTGTTCCACGAAATAACATTCACATCAGCGTTGTGAGCCTTAAAAGAGGCTGCAGGAGACTTTCCTGTACGGACATCCCATATTGCAATATTCCCATCCACAGAGCATGAGGCAAATACATGAGGTTCTGTAGGACTCCACTACATAAATTCAAATTACAGGAGTTGTCAGATTTGTTCTTGTTTGAAGGAAATGTGTTAACTTAGAATCGAAGTATACCTGCAGATCTTCAACGCTTGCAGAATGCCCAACAAATGGAGCGGCATCGACATTCCACGAAGTGTCAGATGAAGGCTCCCACAAATGAATTAAATTTTTACAGTCCCCTAACAAAGATGACAAAAGTATCAGATCAGTATAAAAAAGCACAAAAAGCCATCAAGTTTTCTAGTTTCCATGGCAAGAAGGTAAATGCATACCAGACAGAAGCCTTCCAGGAACAAGTGGACTCCAGTCTATAGCATAACCTTCATCCTTATGCTTGAACTTCATTAATGGAGCCTGATTAAAAACTGAAGATTCTCCCTGGCTAACTTCAGCTTCTGATCCCGCTAAAGTATTTAAATGAGTGCTGAAGTCCCAAATCTGCATACCCAAAAAGATATACACACTTTAAAACTAAAGCCAAGACGCTGAAGGTTGAAACACATATTTTACCGTACAGATAATATAACTACTTTTGTATATTTGATTTAACATTTTCGTTCAGTTAAAAACATGGAAAATCAAACGCAAGGTAGAATATGTAATCATCTATGAAGCATTGCAACTCCTCTAGAATTAGAGAGTACAAATTAAGTCTAACCTGAACATGGCCACTATCAGCCCAAGATGCACATATATGAGGGCTTTGTTGCATGGCACGTATACGATTTATGCATCCTTCATGAGCTACCTTACGCAGCTGTTGATGAAAAGAGTATGTATACACACACATTAGAACCAGGGATAGATACATGAACAGGTAGCAAAGAATATGTTTGAAGAACATAATACCTGCAAAACTGGCGCCTTGGACCCACCGACCTCTTCCTCTTCATCACTGTCCTCATCACTGTCACTGCTATCACTGTTCATGTCAGTGTCATCCGTCTCTGGTTTACTAGGCAATAGTTCACGTCTCTTTCCAGAAACATTAGATATCTTAAATATTCCAATTGAGTTCCATGCAGCTTTCTCTGCCTGCAAAACAAAGACAACAACATCTTGAAATAATGGCTTAAATAAAAAAAACAACAACAGAGTGGTAATTGAAATAAAAACATGAAAAACTTATAATAGAAACCATAAGTCCATTTTTCCTAAACGTGGAAAGTAACAAACTTAACGAATTGATTCTCTGAAAATATCACCAAATATACATTCAACACCTTTTTTATAACTAGAAATCAGAGCTTAGCTCCACTCCACTACATACCCAAGGCCCCCCAACATTCATTACCAATTAAACGAAGTACATTCTCAGAATACCATACATCAAGACAAGAAATAAATCTTTAGCCTATTCCAGGAAAAGGAATTAACAACTCAGACATAATAAAAGGCTTTCCACAAATACAACTCACCTGAGTCCCTGCGACAAAATAAACAGTGTGTGGAAACTCTGTCCTCACCAAGCCCAATGAGTCACGAACGATATCAAAGCTACAAACATACAACCAATTCAAACTGTAAATTTAAACCATTTAACATTGAGACCATTGTAGTCGTATAATTTTTTTTAAAAAAAAAGAGCCAAAATTTTATTAGACTAACTGGGAAGGCTATTTACTTCCATTAATATTCAATAGAAATATGCTTACACCAATCCTAAGGGACCAAGAATTTCTACGACCCTTAAATAATCAGTACGTTGTTTAAAGAAATTCACAAAAACCTATATTCCTAAAACCCCGTTTGATAACCATTCTATTTTTCGTTTTTAATTTTTGAAATTTAAGTCTACAACAACTACTTCTCTCCATGGATTTTGTTGGCTGATGCATTAAATTTACCAACTTGTTTTGGTTTTTGAAATTTCGTTAACATTCACGTGTTTTTTGAAGGAAAGACGGAACACTTCGTCATAAATATGAATATAAATAAGCTTCTTTTATTTTTAAAACCGGGAAATCAAAGCTACACTCCACTCCACTCCACTGTACCCGAGGTAACCACGCCCGTCCCTAGGCCAGACACTGGGAGACATCGAAGGAATGGAGACACGGAAGGTGTCTACGAATTAATGTCATAGTGAATTTCAAACCTGGGACACACCTTCAAAGCCCAAGTCTTCAACCACTTGTGCCACCCCTCGCGGACTAAGTATAAATAAGGTTAAGTTTCAAAAATCAAATAGTTACAAAGTGACCTAGATAACCTAAGAGCTAAACTTAAATTTCTACCACCATATCTTGGAACCTGAAAAAAAAAAAAAAAAAAAAAAAAGGAATACCTCAAACAGGGCCAACCAATGTGGAAACCATGGAGAGAGTTGTAAGCAGAGGGGTCACACTGAAGCTCTTCTCCTTCTTCCAACTTGTCCACCCCCGGCTGCCACACCTTCGCCGGCATCGACGGCACCGACGAAGAAGACGCTCCGACTCCATTCCTCGAGCCCTGCAAAAGATGAAAACCAATTTCAGAGATTCGAAAACTCCCGATTCCATTGACGAATTGAAATCAGAGGAAGAGAGGAAACTGAACCTTGCTTTTTCTCTTCGCCTTCTTAGGGTTTTTGATGCTCCGAACCATTTTCACGTCGGCGATGTTCTCTGTGAAGACGAAGCTGCTAGGGGTTTTGCTCTGGACTCGTTAAAAAGGGTGGAGAATTGGTTCGGTTCGCTTAGGGTTTCGACCACCGAGTCGGTCGACCGAGCTCAAACCGGTTTGGAATTTTGGGTTCAGAAGTGGGAATGAATGAGAATAGGGTTTGTGAAGGATTTAATTTATAGAATTTGAAAACACGGTAGGTTTTTTTTTACCTTTTTCTTTTAGGTTTTAGTTGAAGTTATTCAAATTTTCCCAAATTAATTTATTATTAAAAGATATAATTTTAAGATATTCTCACGATTTTAAATATAGCAATTAGCAAAAATGAGGGTAAAAACTAGATCACTTATCTAAAAGTGAAGTTTATTTTATGGGTTAAGGTTAGTAAAAGATTGATCTTCAAAAAAATATATATATATATAGTAAAGATGGATACTTTAACCTACAATTTCTTTAATAAAATTGTGTTCGTCTTTTCAATAAATTATATATATATATATATATATATATATAATTGACTATTTAACTGATAAATAAGAACTCAAAAAAATGAAAAATAAACAATGATACCGATTCAACACAGTATTCATTGAACTGCATTTTTAATTGGCTCGATCAATTAAACCAACCAATTTGATTTGGTTCGACTTATTTTCCCAGCATGGTTCTACTTTACTTTTTTATTTTTTATATTTCTTTTTCTTTTTGTATATAAATAATATGCTTTTTATTTATTTCCTTGATGTTCATTCTCTACCACAAGAGTTGTTTGTTTGGCATAATTAAATAGAATTTAGTTTCGGGATTCATTAAATTCTCCATAAAAATCTACATCCGAAGAAATTTTAACTCATCTTCATTCACACTTTTAAAAGTAACTCTCATTTCTAACTATTCATTTTAATCATTTATTTATAATTACTCATCATTTTTAACCACTCAATTTTTTAATCATTCATTTTAAATCAATCAAAATAATTTATTTTTAATCATACTTTTTTAACTACTAAAAATAATGACTCATTTTAAATCTAATTTAAACGAATTTTTAACTATACACTTTTAAATTTTAACTATTCAATATAACTCTTAAAACTAAATCTTACCTAAATATGTCAAACAAACAGTCCTCGAGAGCATTTAGTACCTATTACTATCGAGTATCCATAACTAAGTTCAATATTTTAGAAAGCACCTTAGCAATTACCAATAATGCTCTTATCAACCCAATTTTATTTTTTGCTAACTTGCGTGACCAACGTCAACTATCTTATTAAAGATTATATATAGATATATATATATATATAACTATCTTATTAAAGATTATATATATATATATATATATATATATATATATATTTA
>JBBMEF010000008.1:1651391-1669819 GCA_037832685.1 Sicyos baderoa
ACTAACCGAGGAAAGAGATGTCAAATGGATGCACAATGAGTTTCGAAATGGGTTATATCTTGACTGGTGCATTATGACAGAACGCTCAACTATACGTACTGATATGGGGGAATTTACTGGTTGGGTTTTAATTGCAAGGAGCATGAAGTCAAACCGTGTAAAGGTATGAACTAGCCAATTATTTCGATTTTAGCCTTTCTATTCATGTGCAAGTACGGTTAAGTACTATAACCGAGGAAAGATATGTCGAATGGATGCACAATGGTTTCAGAATGAGTTGTATCTTGACTGATGCATTATGGCTCAGCTGTACGTACTGGTATGGGGGAATTCGCCTATTTTTTTTTGTTATAGAAAAAAAGAAGCAAAAACTAGAGATTGATTGAGTTTTAATTGCAAGGAGCATGAAGTCAAACTATGTAAAATTCATATGCAAGTACGGTTAAATACTATAACATACAAGTACGACTACAATTTGGTTGCTTATTATTTCATTCAAAAATTAATTAATTCAAAATTGTCGTCTTTACTAAATATTAAATAATATTATTAAATTTCATGGAAATTTTTATATTTTTTTAAATCAAAATTTTAATGATATTTGGATTCTAAATTTCTTTTTTTATCAAAAGTGTTTATTTTCAAATGCTAACAAAATTCTTGAGTTTGTTAGAATCCTATTATTCGTTTTAATAATTAGTATAAATAAGGGTAGGGGTACTATGGTAAAATATATTTTCTATATTTAATAAATTTAATTCAGAAAAAGAAAGTAGACACAAATTTTAACCCTAAAAAGAAGAAGTAAACATTTGTTTAATTTGTTTGCTAAATGTAGACAATTCCCGTGTTTTCTCATTTATTAATTTCAATTATCCTTTAAGACCCAAGCAAATGCTCGTTTACTTATACTTTTCATACGAATCTTTTTGTCTCCAATTATAAGAGATTTCACTTTCGTACCAACTCAAGATATGTGTAACACCCCATTTTTTGGTCCGCCTCTAGTTTTACTATTCACCTTGGTACAAGTTCGAATCCTCTCTCCCAATATTGTATTAAAAAAAAACCATTCACCCTCAAAATAGTGTAATTAATTTAGAGAAAAATAACAAATAACGCTATTACAAACCATTCATCAAGTTTCAAGTCTAATAAGCCAAGGCAGCTGAGTACGCAAACATCAAGTTTCATTCCACAATTTCCATTAAGGTATAACATCCCATTTCTATCAAACTCCCATCGTAAATCTCATCCAACAGCTCCGATCCTCACCTAAAATGAAACTTTAATCTATTTCTCAATCATACATAAATTTTAAAAACAACTCATACCACACTTTCTTTTGCCATTCTAGCTAGCCAAATTATTCAACATGCCAAACATCAATCCCCAAAGTAAAATACCTTCACAAAAGCAAACCTCACACTGCTACCCTAACATTGAAATGTATACCCATCTAGCATACAGTTCCAAGTAAGCTGTTTATCCATACTTAGGAATAATAGTACAATTCTCACATAAAGTTCCTTAACTAGCTACTCCGATCCTCACCTGTCATCGAGACATTCTCCCAAAGGTGCTGCCCAAGTTGAGACGTTCATGTGTGTTGAAACCTAATTCTCTGACTGTGTACTTGTTCCATGTTTAGTCTTGCATGCGTATGGTGTGTTTCTTCTTAACCACTCTGATACGATCCGGCCTATTGATTATTATTAACATTTATTAGGATTTTATTATATTTGATTTGTTACCTTATTTAATCATTAGGGTTAGAAATAGGTTTTAGGTTTTATTATAAATAGGGAGGGTTGAGTAGTGTTTAGGTATCCAATTTAGTAATGAATATTTGAGTGATTATTGTAGGGCTTGAGAGATTCTCTTGAGAAGGGAGGTTCCAAGTCCTATCAAAACTTGGTTTATCTTTATTTATTAATATTATTTTACTTTGATATAATCTAGATCCTGGATTATATCAATTGGTATCAGAGCTGTTTCGATCCTGGTCGTAGAGATGGATCAGGAAGATGGTCGTTTGTTTAAAAAAAGATTGCAAAGTTTTAAGGACTTATGAGATTCTTTCAAACAAGACCAAGAGGACTTTCACAATGACCTAAAAAGATCTTTTAGAAAGATCAAAGAAGAATTGATGACGGCTAGGGTTTTGTCACAGCCGCCACCTCTACCACCACCGCCGCCGCCTCCACCTCTGCCGCTTCCACCGACACTGCCGCCATCGCCGCTGCTGCCCCCACCTCCGCTGTTTCCGTCCCCACCTCCAACTCCGCTGCTCTTGTCGTTGTTGCCGCTGCCTACACCTCCGCCGTTGTTGCCGCTACTCAATGGATATGGTACTCTTAAAGATTGATTAATGTACCGGATCCTTGGCTCTAACCTTAACAAACAGCCTAACTTCTAGTGGATGAGACGTTTAAGGAAAGGGCCTCGCAAAGAGTGCCCCACCTCCACCGCCTCCGCCACCACCAATACCGTCGCCGCCGCCCACATCGCTGTTTTTGCCACCAACGCCGCACCACCACCGCTGCTGCCGCCGCTTCTACCGTCCCCACTGCGTCGTCGCTGCCGCCTCCTCTGCCGCTGCTATCGCTGCCGCCGCCGCCGCAAAAAAAAAAAAAAAAGTTGAATTTTTATTTTATGTAACACCTTGAGGACAAGGTGACTCTTTTGGGGGAAAGTATTGATACGATCCGCCCCATTGATTATTATTAGGATTTTATTATATTTGATTTGTTACCTTATTTAATCATTAGGGTTAGAATTAGGTTTTAGGTTTTATTATAAATAGGGAGGGTTGAGTAGTGTTTAGGTATCCAATTTAGTAATGAGTATTTGAGTGATTATTGTAGGGCTCGAGAGATTCTCTTGAGAGGGGTGGTTCCAAGACCTATCAAAACTTTGTTATCTTTATTTATTTATATTATTGTACTTTTTGATATAATCTGCATTCTGGATCATATCACCTCCTTGCAAAATACCCTTAACATCCTTCCATCGCATCCCCTCTTAGTTCCCCAACTGACCACTAAAGAATTTACTATTTCTTTTATATCCTAAAGGTCTAAACTAGCTTACGAGCACTTCAAGTATTCTCATAAGACAGCCGTTTGTCTCTGCATCATTTGGTTGTCAAGAAAACCAGTAGGAAATTAATTTCTTGATAGGTAACCATCATATATTGAATTCATATACTCTTAGTTTTTTAATGTCATCTTGACCACTAGGCCAACACGTGATGGTTCACCGGAAGTTTACCATCAAAACTCAGATATTGAATTATAAGAGAGAGAAAAAACCTCAGCTTCAATTTCGTCATAGAGGAAACGTTGTTTCAAAGTAACCAAAGCATGTTGAGCTGAATCATTGTAAATGTCAAGTGGAAATAGAACACTCTCAAAAAGGCCTCCATTCTGAGACTCGAGGACATAATCCACCAGCATCCAGGGAAGGGAGCATTCAACAGGAAACTGCATGCAGAAAATAGAAGGAAAAAGTTACCTTATTTATGAATATAGCACATATCTAAGAACATTTTAAGCAGCAAAAATATATAGAAATTCAGTGGGATTTTGTAGAAAAACAGGGGGCAAAACAAATTACTGTGTTCTTCGATGCAAGGAATTCACAGTCAAAGCTGAATGTGCTCATTTACGTCAATAATTTAGCTAATTGAGTAATCATGAATCTCATACCTGAATAACACGAGAAGTCTCCAAATAGAACTCTCTAAACCATAAGAATCCAAGATCCGTTAATGTTGCAACAGTTGCTGCAAAAGAAAAAAAAACCAAAAAGTAGCATTGTCCATGTGAACATAGAAAATAGTTCATCAATATTTCAATTACAAGACTGACATACTGGGTTGAAAAAATAGTCATTTGACCGTAGTCATAAGAACTTCGAGATCATGATACTATTGGCTTTTGAAATGCTTTTGGTAGAGAAATACAAAATATAGTAAGCAAACTAGTGAATCAATATACTCATGTATAGGTGCGAAAGAGTGACAGAGTACCGGTGTAATCAAATATGTGCAGAAAGAAACTGAGCTTGTAGAAAAAGGTCTCCAACAACTTTAAATCATTAATGGGAATCTCAGATGCACTATTCCCAAAAAGCCCCCCGGGCTTCCTAAGGTTTCCCCCAGACACCACCTCATAAATCAGAAATTGCAAGCAGTGAACCTGGAACAAGATAAACGATTACGAAATAATCTAACTTTTATTCAAGTTTATTCTTCTTTATTTTTAATAAAATTGAAATTCATTAAAAAGAGGGAAAACTCTCAACTTGGAAGAAAATAAAATATCATTCAATGTATGAATTCAACATAAGAGTCAAGCTGTGACTAGCTTAACTGGTTAAATATTATAACCTAAATCAAAAGATCAAAGGAATATTTCATGATCCATCAACCCATTTTTCCTTTTCAGTGCAAAATGTATGACTAGAAAAAAGGTAAAGCAAAGAGACCTGAGTAGATGTAGGTGCAACTGGCCGTGGATAAAAGATGTTCACTTTACTTTCTTCACCTCTTTGCGTAGACTGTGCTTCAGATTCAGGGTTGTTTCTATTTGCCATCCAATCAGCTGACAGAGTTCGCATATCAGAAAGAATCCTGAAAGTTAGTCAATGGAAGAAATTTTGAAGAACTTGTAACGTCAAATAAAATTTACACAAAAAGAGTTGTATGCATATTAAATCAGCAATCAACCCACAGGTCCCATAACTCATCGGTCCTGAAATTGCAACCATGTTAACCCAATAGCTTAAGCTAATAAGTAATGGTAAATTTAACAATATCAACCAACACTCCCTTATTTTTTGGCTTAGAAATTTGAAAATGTCCATCAAGTAAAAATCAATACTAATTAGGGAAGAAACAACTTTATAGAAGTTCTAGATTTAAATTCATAACCTCTTGCTCCGATACCATGAAGGGGTTAGTATTTCTATTTTTCATTAAACTCATGGTACAAAACAAAATATTTATACACAAGAAAAATTAAGTGAGATGAGAGAAAAATCAAATCAAGTAAATCTCTTCAACCCCAGGAATCAAAATCTAAATAGAGAATATAACTTCCTAACTTTGACATAAACTTCAACAATAAGTTATTACAAACTTCATTTAAATTTTAATTATCGTAGAAGTTGAATAAACACGAACAAAAATGAAAACAAAAAAGAATAAGGAGATAATCCTCAAGCAATGAAAAGGAAAACAATCAATTCATATGGAAACATAACCATCAATTCAAATAATTTATTTATTACTAAAGGCCATAAAGAAAACAAAAGAATTTGTGTTGGTTTATGTTTATTTTAGTATTTTTATCTTTTTATTTATTTTTTCCTTTTAGGATTAGGTTAAACACTATTTTATCATTTTACGATTAGGTTAAATATAATCTTCTTTTTTTATGATTAGGTTGTCTCTTGTAGTCTATTTAAACCCAATGTTGGGTTATTAAATATGAATTTGAATTCCATCTTTCATCACTTTTAACTCAAGAATTTCTTTCAACCAACACTCCCCCTCAATTGTGGGCTTTGAAATGTCCTACAAGTGGATTAAATTTAATTGGGGATGACATGACTCGGCAGGGGCTTGAACTCCAGACTTCCTGCTCTGATACCATGTTGAGTTATCAAGAGATTATATTAACCAATAATTTATAACTCACGTTCACCAAAAATGGTGACTTGGCTAGAGAGTATATTATGGAACAAAGTTTGTTTAAAACCAAAGAAATCAGAAACAATCTCCACCTTAAAATTTCTTTCTTCTTCCGGAAGGTAGTTCGTAACATGGTAGCCAATGTGTTTTGAACAAAATCTTGTACCTCAGCATGTACTGTTTCCCACAAAGCATCAGCTACCAGAGTATCACACTGCTGCATCATTGATCCAATACTCTTTATATAGCTAACCAGCTCCACAAGAGCTTTCCTTTCATCTGCACTATAATTATGTCTCACAACCTACAAAAGCATCAAAAGAGTCATCAAGCCAAAAGTAAACACAGAACACCGCGCTAGCTTTGTCATTGATTTTCTGATATAGTAAAATCATTAAAATTGGATAAACACTAATTCTGTATTACTAGGAGTAGCATACTCTTGTTTAAACTGATGGATAAAATTTTATGAACTGAATCACACACAAATACCAAAAAAGAAAGAACAGAATGAACCAGTTTGAGTAAGGATTTGAAAAACATTCAATTCCAATTTCCAATTCTTGAGAAGTATGCAATTCCAATTTCCAATTCTTGAGATTCCCATACTAATTGATTCTTAATAATATTTTCCATGTGATCAAATGCAATTCATCCAAACATGTTGAGAAAGCAACTGAACAGCTTTGACGTCAAGTGGTCTCCACAAAATGAAAAAGAAAGTGACTGGACTTATTTTTCTTAAAAATGAGTCGACAAGATGTTCTATGATGCATAGCTAACTCACAAATTTGGATAGAAACCTAGAGCACTGTTATTATTTCTCTTTAAAATATCCAAAATAAAAAATTCAAATACTAAGCACATTGATGGATGATCAACATTTGCAAGGGAATTGATTGGTATCTTGATTTTCAACGTGACTAACTAAACTATTTTTAAAAATGAACTAACTTATCCATTTCCCATTTTCCCTTCCATCAACACTTTGATGGAATAATTCTTTATTTTTTATTGAAGGGGCACAGTATTCTCATGACTCTCTCGTCTCTCCCATCCCCATTCTCTCTCGCCTCTCTCCTCGCCCCACTCCACCAACCAAAAACCCTCTTTCCGACCTTCCTGATGACCTTCTTGACTGATGAGCACAATGGATGCTGCAAAATACCCTAAAAAGCGTTTATAGAAAGGAGAACATACACGATCGATGTTGATAGCCAAGACAGGGGAAGTAGGAAGTAGAGTCAAGATTGTGCATCAGATAGAGACTTTACCTTATCTCTACAATGGTCCTCTATTACCTGGATAGCAAAAAACCTTTGCTAGGCTCCTCAATATATCACTCAACCACAAATTGTTCAAGAAGATAAGGATCGACGACTATACTTTATGGGTTGAGAAAACCAGCAGCAAAAATGGTTATCTGGCAGAAATAGCCAAGTTGAACTCGAATGGTAAAATCAACAAAGCTGGTCATTCCTATGGGAGAAAATAGATGGGGTTCTCTTTTGTTCTTTACTACAAGGTTATGTTCCTCTTTTGCCTATCTCCATAAAACCCTCGACACCAAGCATTGACTCTCTCTACCTTTTTTGCTGCTGATTGATTTTAAGGTTATGTTCCTTCTAGCTCTATCACAAGGTCCCCCCCCTCCTCAAAGATGTAAGTTGTATTGATTAATGGGTAGGTTACATTTATATAGCTTTCAAAGGATTAATGGCTAACCATTTAACTACTTTAACCAATTATAAACTAATTGGATCATATCAGAGACTGATTGGCCTGAAGTCTCTTATTCTGCAAGCATCGTCCTTTTTTCTTTATCAGACAAATGAAATTCTCCTTTAAGCACGCAAAAGGTCGAAGGTCAAAAAAACAATAAATAAGGATCTCTAGAGAATGCATATCAGAATCATAGTAACCCTCAAAGCCAAGAATGCTAGTCTTGCCCATGCTACTCAGTACTGATAAGATGAGGAGGAAATATTTAGACCGATTAGGCTCTAACATGAATTACAAGTGGAACATAATAATATAGAAGTGTAGAAAAAGAAAAATAAGGATACAAGAACTGGAAGTATGACCAATATAGGTCATAAAGAAGTTATAATCTAAAGACAAACTGGAGATTTCAGATGGAGCATCTCTCTTTATGGAGAGCTATTATTATTGCCAAGTTCAACCTTGGCTCTCCCCCTAATTACTCAGCCTATCGGGACTATCATAAATCAAAGGGTCCCTGGAAAGACATACACCCCACTTCCAAATTCATTAGAGAAAATATTCGTATGAAGGTTGGGAATGGATCAACCGTATCTTTTTGGGATGATCATTGGCTTGGAGAATCCGCTCTTAGTGTCTCTTATAATCACCTCTACAACTTATCTAATATGAAAAAGGGTACGGTACAGGAACATTGGATACCATTGATTGAATCGTGGAATCTATCTTTTCGGCGTAATCTTAATGAGATTGAGATCACTGAAAGGGGTTCACTATCATCTCTTCTGCCTCTCTCCCTCCCCTCTACTGTTGATGATTGTTGGATTTGGAAATTGGAGAATAGTGGTTTGTTCTCCACTAAGTCCCTTGCTAATCTCCTTTCTCCCCATGGTGATCTGAACAGAGAAGCTTTTTATGGCTCATTATGGAGGGCAAAGTGTCCCAAGAAGGTTCGGTTTTTTGTATGGGAAGTCAGCCACGGTCGTATTAACACCAACGATTTCATTCAACAAAAATGTCTAAGTCTTCCCTTTCCCCTCAATCGTGTGTTAATTGTTATGATAGCTCGGAGGACCAAAATCATCTTTTCCGGGGTTGCCCCCTTGCATTGAGAGGTTGGGATTGGCTTTTGGCTACCTTTGGTTGGCACACACCTTTACCTAACAGCTTTGAAAATCTCCTTTATTATTTATGGTGTGGTCACCCTTTTGAAGATCATGTGGCTGAACTTTGGCACAACTTCATTGCTGCTGTTTTTTGGAAGATTTGGTTGGTACGGAACGACAGAATTTTCAAGGATAGGGAGGATCATCATTACTCTCTCTTTGATTCCATTTCTCATCTTGCATTAACTTGGAGCAAGATCTCCCAACCTTTTTGTAATTATAGTCTTAGTTACTTATTTGCTAATTGGCATTGTTTCATTTAATGCCCATAACTTTTGTACTTAACACATATCAATGAAATGTTACATTTCCTATCAAAAAAAAAATAATCTAAAGACAAACAAAGATATACACATTAACCAAACGGCCGAATGACATCTAAATAACTCTTAAAATAAAGATGAGTACCTTTTCATAGTCAGAGAGGGATGAAGTTTCATGAGATTCCAAAGAAATAACATCTTTGCATGGCCGTGAGAATTTCCATGCACATTGTTCCCAAATACGTGCAGTCCATTTGCTCAAGAGTTGAAACCCTTCAACCACCATGTCATACATACTTCCTTTGACATCTTTGCACCACTCAATATCTGGATTCTCTGTTGATTTCAATAGTAGAAGCTGCATGTTCAAGGTCAAGTAAAGCTTCATGATATGATCCAGGATCTATATTATATCAAAAGTAAAATAATATAGATAAATAAAGATAACCCAAGATTTGATAGGTCTTGGAACCTCCCCTCTCAAGAGAATCTCTCGAGCCCTACAAATAATCACTCAATAACTCATTACTCAATTGGATTCCTAAACACTACACAACCCTCCCTATTTATAATAAAACCCTAACTTACTCCTCAAGTAATTGCTAACCTACCCCTATATTATTCCTTAATAACACTAAGGCCCAAAACATATCAATACCCGCCCCTTTAAAGCACCTTGTCCTCAAGGTGGGTATACAAAAAACAAAAAATAAAAAATAAAAATCTTTTTTCTTTTTCGACGATGGCGGCGGCGGCAGTGGTAGCAGCGGGGGTGGTGCGTCGGTGGTGGAAGAAGCGGCGGCAGTGGTGCGCCGGTGGTGGCAGACTCGACGGTGTTGGTGGAGGCGGCGACGCCGTCGGTGGGGTTGGTGATGGCGGAGGCGGAGGTGGGGGCAGCAGCGGCGGCGACAGCGGTAGCATCAGTGGCAGCGGCGGAGATGGAGGCGGCGGAGGTGGTGTCAAAGCCCTAGCCGCCATCTCTCTTAAAGGTCTTCTTAGGTCGTTGCAACACTCCTTTAACTCTTCTCTTAATTCTTTTGACAAGGCCATCAAACTTTGTAAATCTTCTTGAATTAAACGAAGAACTTCTAGATTCATCTCTACAACCAAGAATCGAACGGCTCTGATACCAATTGATATGATCCAGGATCTAGATTATATCAAAAGTAAAATAATATAGATAAATAAAGATAACCCAAGATTTGATAGGTCTTGGAACCTCCCCTCTCAAGAGAATCTCTCGAGCCCTACAAATAATCACTCAATAACTCATTACTCAATTGGATTCCTAAACACTACACAACCCTCCCTATTTATAATAAAACTCTAACTTACTCCCCAAGTAATTGTTAACCTACCCATATATTATTCCTTAATAACACTAAGGCCCAAAACATATCACTTCAGTACAACCACAAGCATTATTTGTAGATAGCTAACTATGGGAACTTTCTCATCATTTGTGACAAGGTAAAGAGAATGTAACTTTATTCTCCTCCCTACCCCCGAATAGAAAATGAAAACATATCACAAGGTGTCAATGGACCCTTTTATTTCCTTTTTGGGGTTTACAAGTTCTTGAGGATTAAATAATCATTTTCAGATTTTCCCTAGAACTTTCTACCTTTTTATTATATCAATGAGAAGTTGTTTCTTGTTCAAAAGATTATTATTTTCAATTTGGTATGCTGGACATGTCTGACAAATGCTTATTCATTGAATGTTAGATTTGTTATAAATGTCCAACATACTGTTAGACCCCTAAGGGCATGAATATCGTGGTATTGTCTTGGAGAAGACTTGGAAGTGAGTAGCCCTCTTGAAAGGCTACAGTATGGTATTGTAATCCTCTTGTGTATTTATCAGTTTCAGTGTTAGCTCTATTGTGTATGTTAAGATTATTGGTATCTTAACATATACCAAATGGACAAATGTTTACTCATTGAAAGTTGAATTTTGCTCTTTTTATTCTTTTTTTAGTACAAAAAATGTGGGAGTGGGGATTTATACCTATAACCACAAAGGAAAGAGAAAATGACTTAACCTTTGAGATTTACCTATGTAGGGGATAAAAGTACTACTTGTGTTAATTTGTATTTTGATTTATAGTTCCTATAACAAGTTTAGAAGTTTGTTAGGTCATTTGGTTGAAAAGATTTATTAGAATTTGAAGGTTAAAATTTAAGATGTGAAGGCTAACTGGGATAGGTTCAAATATTTTAATAATTGCTAAAAAAATAATACGAAGCCTTCAGATTTTTTTTAATTCTTCCTTCTTTGCTTCTACCAATTCTAGATGATCTAGTCCTCTTAGATTAAACTTCTCTATAAGAGAACTCATCACTGCCTATTCTAGAAGTACCTCATTCGTAAAATTTCCATTTTGGTAAGGATGAGAGGGCAGCAGTAAGATTAAGAAATAACCTGATTCATTGACGATGCATATCGGATGGTGAAATCGTCATGCTCTGCACGGATTGCTCCAATGTGGTTGATGATATTGTAATGTCTCTGATATGTAGAGTATTGTCAAGGCTTTTACCAAATATGTACTGAGAACTCAAGCACATGATTAAACCTCAGAAGGGGGAAAGAAATAGAAATTGCTTGATAAATGGGGATGCAAACAAAATACCAATAACTTAATAAGAAAACAATACATGCAATGAGATTCCAAAATAAAAGGTTACACAGATTATTTCAAACATTTTCACATTTTAAAAAAAGGAGCGTGCATATTGTTGATGTTATATATTTTGTTTACTGGGAGAATTTGAGAGAGAACTCATTCCTAAGAGGTAGGAGTGAAAAACATGTCAAACTCACTCGCAATAAGATATAATATAGAATCACACTAAAGCTACAAATATACTGTTTTTACAAGGAAACCAGATTTTTCATTGATATAATGAAAAGAAATTAATGCTCCAAAGAGGAGAAAACAAAGAAAAAAGAAATGAGATAAAAAATAACTAATACGAAAAAAAC
Source organism: Sicyos baderoa (assembly GCA_037832685.1). Classification (NCBI taxonomy): domain Eukaryota; kingdom Viridiplantae; phylum Streptophyta; class Magnoliopsida; order Cucurbitales; family Cucurbitaceae; genus Sicyos; species Sicyos baderoa. Next base: position 1,663,229 of record JBBMEF010000008.1, read on the forward strand.
TAACAAGGAAATAAAAGCTAGCCGATTAAAATTAATATCATACATAAAATAGCCCTCAAAGATTTGGAAAGAACACACCAGGATGAAGCTTTTGGATGGGTTCAAATCTCATGGTGGCCACCTACCTAGGAATTAATTTCAAATTAATACTTACGGGTTTCCTTGGCAACCAAATGTTGTAGGGTCAAAGCTGGCCCGGACAGTCACGGACATCAAAAAAAAAAAAAAAAAAAAGGATGAAGCTTTTGGATACTATCTTTTTCTACTCAGGTTTCACTGCTACTTTGCTTCTTTCTTTTTTTTTTTGAAAGGAGACAAGCTTCTCACTGAATTAATGAAACGATTAAAGAAGGATTCAAATCCCAAGGAATGAAAAAAAGAAAATTACAAAAAGAAGAAAAACAACTAAAGTGAAACAAAAGCTTAGAAATACAAGAATCTAACAAAACAACAGATTGAACTATGAGGAGCTAATGTAAGTTGTTAGGTTTGAACTATGAGGAGGTTAAGCTAAACAGGTGGGCAAAGTGGGTAGGTTTCATTTATCCTACTTAGGTCTTCCCTTAGAGCATGCACTGACTACTTCTCTAGGACATCATCCTTCTGTATCTTTAAGTTTTCTTCACAGTTCACCCAACCAAAGATCATTCCAAAATTAACCATGTTTTACGTTGACTATTTTTTTTCAATAGCTCCTATTGATTAATATATGGTATCTTTCTCAAAAAAACAAAAACAAATTGATAAGATAACAAAACTTTTCATTGAAAAAATGAAAAGAGACTAATGCAAGTACAAACTCTAAAGAAGAGAAAAAAGCAAAACGAAGATAAAGGAAAATCGATAAAGAGTGAAAAATAAATAACAACAGTTTACTCATAAGAAGAAAAAAAAATGCCACAGTTTCAAACTTTTCATGCCCAGTAAAAAAGGAGTAAACACTAAGTTACAAAAAAAAACAAGAACAGGATATTCTTGTGCTTCACGAGGTGGAAGCTCATGTGGAGCCGGAAGAGTAAGAAGACGAGCTTGGGCAGAAAATTTTGGAAAGTATACTGACAACTCTTTCAAGATTGCTGCAGGAGAGAGATGAAGATCGGGAAATGCTGGAATCACAGGATCATTCTGGAAATATATAAGATAAAGATATGATAGCCTTAATATAATATCTTATAAGTGATATGAAATGAATGATGATTTATGATTTTAAAGGCAGCAATACCTTAAAGATGTTAATCAGTCTGTTGATCTTCACCCTCTTGTAAAGTGATTCACTGTCCTTCTCAGATGATGTTGCTAATACAACAAGAACAGGTAAAATACGTAAAAGAGCGTGCCTCTCTGGAAATAGAAGTGCAAAATCCAACTCCAGGGACTCCACAGCAAACACAATTAGGATCTGAAGAATGTCTTCTACACTATTTCATGTCAAGGAAGTCTAAAAAGTTAACAGGAAATAATACATGATCATATTGTCAAGATAACGAACTTCAAACACAAATCTAGTAAAAAATCTAGTCCTTGAAACAATTCAATCCTCTTGATTTGGCATACGCATTTAAGGGTAAGGATACTTATTTACACGAAACATCTCAACATGTAGATTCAATAAAATGGCCCATCTTGTGCTTAAGAAAATCTGTTGCAAAATAGATGGCATAAAATAAAGAGAATGAGAAAACAAATAAAGTTAAAACGATGAATGATATTATATTATAGTGCCAAGCTGATAAAGCAATATTTCATAAATAAATAACCCTCTGTCTTAAATCGGAGAAATGATGAATTTTTTTTATCTTGTTTAGAACAAGAAATATTATAAATAATTAATAAATAAAAAAATTGTTTGGATGTTTGCTAAAACGAAAAAGAACATAAAATAGTTAACAATTTATGCATTTTAATCTTGACTTATTTAGAGAAAATGATAACTTCTTTTTTATATTCGTGACTGTCCAGGCCAGCTTGCGCGCACCACAAGAAAATGATAATATGACACGATTAAATATGACATGCCCTCTTTTTTCGCTGTTATGGCCTAATGATTGGCCTCCCCCCTTTTCTTTCTCTTTTTTCTCCCCCACCCTGTTTCGATAGGTTGTACATACATTCTAACAATGAAATGTTTTGTTTCCTATTAAAAAAAAAGTAATTTATCTCATAGATAAATGAAATTTTGCAAAATCCTATAATTTTGGTTTTTATTATATCCTATAGTACTCAAGTTAACTTGCATGCACCTCAACTAATCTGAAAGATCTTCCCACCCTGGTATATTTGGTTGTCATAAAACAAATAGAATAATATAACATCCTAATTAGGTGACAACCATAGTGATATGATACAGGATCTAGATTATATCAAAGTAAAAGATTATATAAATAAAATAAAGATAAACCAAGCTTTGATAGGTCTTGGAACCTCCCTTTTCAAGATAATCTCTCGAGCCCTACAATAATCACTCAATAACTCATTACTCAAATTTGATACCTAAACACTACCCAACCCTCCCTATTTATAATAAAACCCTAACTTACTCCCCAAGTAATTGCTAACCTACCCTTATATTATTCCTTAATAATACTAAGGCCCAAAACATATCAATACATGCCCCTTTAAAGCACCTTATCCTCAAGGTGGGTACACAAAAAAAAAAAAAAAATATATTTTTTTTTCCAGCGATGGCGGTGGCGGCAGTGGCAGCAGTGGGGGTGGCTAAGAAGCACGGACACGGACACGGGACACGAGATACGACACGACACGACACGACGACACGCTAATATTCAAAAAACTAGGACACGGACACGTTTGGGACACGTCGATTATATATATATATGTATATACAAATAATTAGAATAAAATAATAATTAACATAATCTTATCATGGACAATTGAACTAAAAGAAAACATGTTATATTAAGTTTAATTTGGAAAGACACTCCCATGTGGATGAAGATCTACCCACGACTTGGAGAGATACTCGATGCTGTTTAAATCGAAGGATTGACAAAGAGTTGAAGAAGATAAAAACTGGAAAGTTCTTGGAGGTGGCGACAAATAATAGTATAGTGTGCTAGAGAACTTTCTTCTTTGTTCAATATTAAATTAGGTATAACTTCTTTTTTTTTGTTATTTAAATATGAAAAACGTGGGTTTATAAGTGGGCGTAATATAATAAATAAAATTGGCCTTACATTTCGTTAAAAAACTTATTTTTTTATTAAAAAAAGCCAATCAACGTGTCCTTCCTGTGTCCTCGCCGTGTCCTTCGCGTGTCCTAGACGTGTCTTTGTCGTGTCCCTTATTAAAAAAAATAATTAAAAAAATGGACACTTCAATTCGCGTGTCCGATACGTGTTCGAGGCGTGTCCGGGCGTGTCCGTGTCCGACACCGACACTTCGTCCTAAATGAAGTGTCTGTGCTTCATAGGGGGGTGGTGCATCGGTGGAAGAAGCGGCGACAGTGGTGGCGGCAGCGACGCCGTCGGTGGGGTTGGTGATGGTGGAGGCGGCGGCGGCGAGGGTGGGGGCAGCAGCGGCAGCATCGATGGCAGCGGCGGAGGAGGAGGTGGCGGCGGAGGTGGTGGTGGCGGGGTTGATAATGGTGGAGGCGACGGAGGTGGCAGCGGTGGTGGAGATGGTGTCAAAACCCTAGCCGTCACTTTTTCTTCCAATCTAATTTCCTCTCTAAAACATCTTCTTAGGTCATTGAAACTCTCATTTAGGTCTGCCCTCAAACTTTGCAACTCTTTTTGAATCAAAAGAAGAATTTCTCGATCCATCTCTACAACCAAGAATTGAACTACTCTGATACCAATTGATATGATCCAGGATCGAGATTATATCAAAGTAAAAGATTATATAAATAAAATAAAGATAAACCAAGTTTTGATAGGTCTTGGAACCTCCCTTCTCAAGAGAATCTCTCGAGCCCTACAATAATCACTCAATAACTCATTACTCAAATTGGATACCTAAACACTACCCAACCCTCCCTATTTATAGTAAAACTCTAACTTACTCCCCAAGTAATTGCTAACCTACCCTTATATTATTCCTTAATAATACTAAGGCCCAAAACATATCACATAGATTGAACTCATTCCCTCAAAGTTAAAAATCTTACCATTTAGGTTAAAAAAGATTTTTACATAAAAACATGATTTGAAATCTTTCAATCAATTCTATTAAATAACAAACAACATAATTCATTTGAAATTACTTGAGACTCTAGGCAACCAAAATAGACCATATAGAAAATATGGCTCATGAAATTGAAAATATTCCGATCGTAGTCATGATTCACATATACAACAAAACATTTTTGGGGTAGTACCACGAACCTGTAAATCATCTAATTCTTCTCTCATTGAATCGGAGTCTTGCCACTGAAGACTGACTTGTGTGAAGGTTCTAAAGATAGATAAGAAAATGAATAAGAAAAAATTACTTTACTATTACTGTTCAATCACCAATCAACTCAAAAACTTAAGTTAAATAGGTTGTGTAAATTTAATTATATCAACACACTTAAACACCACATCTACTGCATCCTAAAGACCAAAAATAAGTTCTCTTACCTCTTATACCAAGAGAAGTCATTGGGTATGCTTGCCTTGGCATTTTTTAGATGATCAAGTTGAACTAATACATCAAGCAATTTCAGCATTGACCTAAGGTGGAAAAGTTGAATTAGAAATGATGAATATGGCATATAAATTAAAATTTCTTAATATTGAGGTGCAAGTAATAGTCTAATTATATATCAGAGGAGTTTGAATTCAAGTGCAAAAATTACACCAAAATAACTGATCAACCACATGACATAACAGACCAAAGATGAGTAACTGTTGGGCCATTGATGCGCCTTTCAGGCCTCGAGAAACGTTGCATATCCGCAGCAAGCTGCATAAAATATATAGCATATATGATAAATAGGTAAATTAAATTGACAACAATTAAACAATTCAATCAATGCAATACCTTTGATGCAGCTGATGCTTGCCATCTCTGTATCTCACGTAGACGACTCATTTCCATGTCCAAAACTTGATATGTTTCTAAATATAAGTCAGCTTGACTTTGCTTCATAGATTCAGGCAGCTGCCAAAATTTATAAATCAATAAGCGTAATTTTGAGAAAAATAATCTTCTTATTCCACTAAGAAAACAATTACAAGAATATATGCAAACAAAAGCATTGTTCCATGTTCAACAGGCACAAAGTGTGTGTTTACGATCAAGGGGTCACCGATTTGAATTTCTCAATCCTCTGATTGTTATTAAACTAAAAAACAATTACAAGAATATTTAATACAACAATATTTTAGGATAAAATAAATCTAACTAATCTTTTCATAAAGAAAATGAAAACAGACTAATTGTCAAAAAGATACAAACTCTCCGCTTGCTAGTGAAATAAAAAAAAGAAAAACCAAAACATTAACAAAAAACAAACAAAACAACAAAATTAAAACAAGTACAGAGAAAGAAAAACATCTTAATCTAAATAAACATCATTAAAAGAATAAACTGACAGAAGAAACCTATCACTGTCGAGAAGGAAAAGAAAATTCTTGCCACATTACCGACAGTGATAGGTTTCCACACTACAAATTACCAATGAATAACAGATATTAACTTAGTACAAACATATGGACCTGTGTGCTCTACAAATCTTCGCATAATATGCTCAATTTGTGTTCTGTGAAACTTACAAACGAAGATATTGCCTATTAAGAAAATCACATTCAAGAACTGTAATAATAGTATTACATGCACAATATTTTATATTAAATTACATTCATAATGCATTTTAACCTGTGGAAGTGCTTTAACACAGCTTCGATATGTGTAAAGCACCGATGCCATCTCTTTCCCCTCATGAATAAGGGCATTCTGCAAAAAAGTGATATCAGTTATCAAAACTTCATTGAAAATATCTATTTCTAACAAGAGTTGAGATAACTATTCTTGTGAATCTCAGCAAAGAACCAACTAGTTTCATTATCAGAGCAACAATTGGAATCCCGTCGTGCTATCAGAGAGCAAATTGAAAATGAAACAGCTCGTGATCATATTGCGTGGAAACAGCGTTGTAAACTTAAGTGGCTACAAGAAGGGGACGAGAATACAAGATTTTTTCATAGAATTGTGGCGGCCCGAAGAAGAAAATGCCTTATAACAGAAATATTGTCGCGTGATGGTAATAGTCTCATTTCTATTGCAGATATAGAATTTGAATTTCTTGATTTTTTCACTCGTTTGTTTACAAAAGACGTCTCTCCCCTGTTTTTGCCGGATGGCTTGAACTGGAGTCCTATTACTTCTTCCATGGCGGCTGGTTTGGAGATACTATTTACAGAGGATGAGCTTTTTATAGCAGTCAAGCAGTTAGGATCAAACAAAACACCTGGACCGGATGGTTTCACGGCAGAATTTTTTAATTGCTTTTGGGATACTTTGAAAGATGACTTATTATACATTGCCTCTGATTTTTTTAGCACGGGAATTGTTAATGTATCGATGAATGAGACTTATATTTGTCTGATCGCGAAGAAAGTAGACTCTAAGTCAGTAACTGATTTTAGG
>JBBMEF010000008.1:1669919-1680239 GCA_037832685.1 Sicyos baderoa
CGGTTTTCTGCGGTCCAAACTCGGTGTGATTAGTCTACCCTCTCGTTTGCGGGGGGATGTGAAGATATCATAAATAGGTTTAATATAATGTTTAATATATTATATATATTGTTGCTGTATTTATGGATTATTAGATTCTGTTCTAGAACCTTCTAAAGATCTAGGGTTAGGTAAAGTATATTTATTTAATTGCCTATTTCCCCTTTTCAAATCCTATATAAAGGGTTCCTCTGTACAAGTATTATATCGAGTGAATATACAATAAATCTTTTCTTTATTCCTCTGTCTACTTTATCTGACGGTTAAGATTGATAAATTATAATTTTGTTTTTATAGTTTAAAGAAGAAGAAAAAAGATTTAGTCTCTATGGATTTAGATTTTAGTTTTTATAATTTGGGGGGAAGATGGATTAGTGGCTACAATTTAAAAAAAAAAAACTAGAAATTAGTTTATGTGGTTTGATAAACTTAAAAATAGTGTTTATCATTTGTATTTTAATAGTAAAATATGTGAAAGTTATTTAATTTGTGTGTCAATAATAAATAGTGTGAGTTAATTTATAAATTCAGACAAAAAATCACATGTTTAAACATTAATAGTTACTAATTCGCCGACTATTAGAAACCACGTAGACTAATAGTTAGGTTTTTAGAGACTAAATTCTAATCTTTTAAAATTTAAAGACTAAATTTTAACTTTTAAAATAAAATTATTAAATTCTAACTTTCTCTAAAGTGTATTAACCAAATTTACAATTTATCCTGTATTTAAGCGAAAGCAATCAATTGATCCACCTCATTGAAAGCAAGTAAGATGAAGAAAAACAAGTCTATAATTATACAAAACGAAAATTGTACTAGATAATCCAATTTTACAAAATAATTATATATCTAGACAAATTTAAAAATATTTAGCATTTATAGTCGAATATACAATATAAATATACTCATTATACTGTATTATGTATTAGTTATCCAGTATAAAAAGTATTATTTTGTATTCTATATTTGATTATGATCGCTAATTTTTTTTAAATTTACATAGTATTGTAAATATTTTATAATTTAGTCTATTCCAAAAAAAAAAAAAAAAAAAAAAAAAAAAAAAAAAAAAAAAAAAAAAAAAAACTATACAAAATTGCACATATCTATAAATGAAATATTTTTTCAAGAAAATATTATGATAAAAATGGTTGAGAGATATTTTCTATCTATAGAAATTTCCCTAAATTCTATCGTGATACATTAATGAGTATTTAAACAACAAAAAAAAAGGAGATACATAAATTATGTATATGTGATATATATCTTATATTAGGTATATATTGACCATATAATTTATAATTTATTTTATTAGTGTTTTTTTTCTTAAGAAAAAGACTATATAATTACAATAGACCTACATAGATAGTATGTATGTGATATATCTTATCAATGAGACAAAAATGGTATACGTCCATAGACAAGGAGAAAATTTGCTACAGATAAAACTATTTTAGTATATTGTACGAAGTTGAAATTTGAAAATATTATTTATTTGAACATGTGATTTTTTTAATAAAAATTGAAATATAACGAGTCAAATATTAATTGTGAAGATCGAACTCATAACCATAATATTAAATTGGATTACTAATAAATAATGCGAGAGTAAAACACCAACCATTTCGATAGGTCTGAAGTGTGTGTTATTTTTTGAAAAATTACACAGCTGTAAATGTTGAAAAGTAAATATCAAGAAAAACGATAAAAAGTTATTGAGAGTAACTTATCTCTATCAAAATTTGTCTGCTGAAGGGGAAAAAATCTGGCATTTTGTGGTTTTCATTTTATTTTATATTGGAATAACTATTTTTATTATTTAATGCAAAATGTATATGTTCTTCAATCAATTTAAGGGATTTTAATAGAAAATATTTGGTATAATATTCTTCCCTCGATCTTTGCTTAAATATTCTAGATAAATTAGCATCTAAAGAAAACAAACATTTTTTTTTCTATCATATAATCATTTGTTGTATATTACCTTAGTTCTTAAATAAGTTTCATATGCTAGTTTTTTTAATTTTTTTTTTTTTTTTTTTTTGAGATAACATAGGCTAGTTAGTTGTTAGTTAAACTGCCGGTTAGTTACTAAATGATATCTTAAAAAAAAAAAAAGTTACTCAATGAATTATATAGATTGTACTTTATTAAAAGAGGACGATTAATGAATAAAATAAAATAAATATGGTATCGGAGCAAACAAGCAATGTTCTAAAATAAAATCAACCAACCGATCTTATGGTTGGTCGGCCGTGGTCGATGATGGGTTTGAAAGAAAATCGATTTCGACCGACAGATGAACACTCATTATATTAATCAACAATTAGGATAAAATGTTCTAATTTATGTCATCTTATCATAAATACATATTTATGTCGGTTGAATTAATTAAACATTTAAATTGACACAAAAAGGGAAACAAATGTATACATACTTCAATATAAACAATAATAATAATAATATATTATATAGATCAAATTAATTAATACAGATACAAGATTTCCTGATCAATGTCTTTATTCTAATTATGTGAAAACTTCTCATCCCAAACGCATTAGCATTTAGCAATACAAACCCAATTAACTTGAAAAAAAAAACAAAAAACAAAAAATATAAAAGGACAGTAAAATTCCAAAAATATATATAATTAAGTTATATATTATTATTATTTTTTTCAAAAAATCAACCATTAATAAGACCATAAGATAAAGTCATGAGCAAAATGGCAGCTTCTCTTTCATCTTGCGGGAAAACCCTTTGGTACGCAGAAGATATTTCGCTCAATCGCCTCACCATTTTCATCTCTTCAAAACTAAGCTTTTTTCTCCCTCCGCCGGTGACGTTTTTGCATTTCTTCTTCTTCATTGTCGTTGCCGCCGCCGCCGTCTTCATTATCTTGCGTTGCACTCCTTTGTTGTTTGTTTTCAAAACTACCGCCGTTGTTTGACTTGCGTCGTTCGCCGCCGCCATTGCTCTTCTTGCTTTTCTCTGTCGGATTCCGCAGGCGTTGCAAAGTGACTGCGAGAAATTGGAAATTGTGTTTTTTGCGTGTTAGGTCTGAGTTTAACTAACCCTAAAGAATACCGTTGAACTTTTCAGCCACTTGAAAGATTAAGAAAGAAGAAAAAAAAGTTATCAAAAAGAGTTTTGCTCTAGTGGCATCATGTGCGATTACGACACATTAATCGAGATGTATAGGCTCGAAATTTACATCTCAAATATGGTTAAATTACAAAACAAATGGAAAAATGGTACAAAAGTCCATAAGATCTCCATTAAAATTTATAAATTTGAATTTCTCCCCCCTCAATTATTTTAATTAAAAAAAATATTGCACAAGAAATAGAATTGAAAATTGGTGTTTTTGCAGGAATAGACCAAATTGATAAAATATTTACAACACTAGGCAAATTTGAAAAAAATTAGCAATCATAATCAAATAAACGGTATAAAGTAATACTTTTTATACTGAATAACTAATACATAATATAGTATAATGAGTATTATTTATATTGTATATTTAACTATAGATGCTAAATATTTTCAAATTTGCCTACATCTGTAATTATTTTGTAAAATTTGACTATCTAGTACAATTTTCTTTGAATTTTTTTTTATATATATATATATTTCAATAAATGTATACCATGTTGATAATTTTTTTTTTTTTTTTTTGAGCTATGTTAAGGAGAACAACTAATGAACATATTACTTTTCAAAGAAAGGATTTAGCCTATTGTAAAAAAAATGTAAGGATTTAGCCTCTTAATTTAAATTTTATGAGGATTTTGTTTCTATAATGTTGAAATATGTGTATATATGGCTCCATTATATACTCAGTAACTCAGTATTATATTAGTTGACCTATATTGTGAATCAAGATCAGATGATAATTAATTTTTAAAATAAAAAAGATATACGATATGTTCGAATTCTTTCCTAGTTGGTGAACTTAATTTTATAGTTTATGAAATACACATTTGGTTTGTGAGCACCATTATTTCTTCAAATATACAATTAAAACTCTGATTATAATAGTTTTTCTTACAATAAATTACATTATAAAAAATTGAAATCAACAACGCCAAATAAAACTGACAATTTTGAGAATGATTAGGTAAAATTATTAATTATCTATTTATTTGTGCTTGAATTGGTAATTTTTCATGACAAATTCTTACCAACTAAAATTTAAAGAACGAAGACTAAATTGCTAATTAGTTTTGTTTTTAAACCATTCAAAGAAAAGAAATAATCTCATGAAAAAAAAAAGTTCTAAACTGAATTAATTTACCTTAGGACCTCTTGGACCACTCCTCCAAAGGGGAGTTTTTGTAGTGTTACAGTCTGAACAAGTTCTGATTATCGCGCCGCCGCCGTCGTTTAACGCGCTTCGTTTGTTGCTTTGATCGAGCTGCGACGAAGGAGACGATGACATTCGGTTGAGATCTTGAAAACTCGGGTCGCGGTTCTCCGTTTGGTTAGAATTTATCACCAATCTGATCTTTGAAGAGGAAGAACACTTCACCAAATCATTATTATTGTTGTGATTATTTTCACAGCAGCTTGAATTTTCACTCTTTTCAATCTCCTTCCAAATTGTAAACCTCAGCCCAGTTTCCACTAGAGTTTGATCGTTATTACAAGCCATAATCTGGCCACCATCCTATGAAGAAAAGATAAAAAGAATATAAAAAAAACTAAACGATTAGTAATCGATAACGGTTTCGACATGAGTTCGAGATGAATTTTAAGATCAAGGAAAAAAGAACTCGAGACGAATTACAAAATAAGGGTTTCTCCTAATTTCTATGATCTTAAAATTTTCTTGATCAATCTACTTTATAAACTTTTTGAAGATCTTGAAAAACAATGTTTTAGGATCGTGAAAGTCATATCAAACTCATGATCATGTGTTAACCCCCTATCGCTAATTTCGAGAAATCTTAAAATTTTCGTTATCTACAAAAAGCTTTTAGAATTTTAAAAAATCGAATCAAACACACACTTCAATTTTTCATACGATCATGTTCACTCTACAACGACGACATGATTTCAAAATACTCGTACCTCATGTTTGAGCTCTAGCGAGGGAGGATCATCGCGGTTGGAATGATCAGGGCCAGGGAACGAGAGCGAGGAGGAAGAAGAAGACGCCTGAGGGGTGGTGGAGAAGAAGAGGTGAACGGGGGAGGAGTAGCGAAGAAGATGGTCGTGATCGGAGGGAAACGAGTCCCGATAAGGCGGAGCCATGATCGAGATGAAGAGGGAAGAGATGAGAAGTTTGGGAAGGGGTAAAAAGGATGCAAGGGTGAAAACACTTGTTATAAAGGGGAAGGAGGGGAACAGAAGGGCAGGGAAAATGGGCCTAGGGTTAATAAATGAGACATTCACGTGCCTTTCAAAGACAAAGAAACAAACAAAACTTAAGAAGACAAAAAACATCAAAAATTTAAATGAGTGGAATTCTGCTACACAGACCCCATTTCACTAACCAAAACCCTATCTCTTCTTTTCTTCATCTCAATTCCAATTTCAATTCCCTTTTTACTGTATAATTACAATTATTTTGGATGGCCAGGAAGAACAGACACATCCATATTTTCCCTTTTTTCCCCTCTTTTTAGAGTAATCACTAAAACCCCAAATCCCAAACTTGTAATGAAGGCTCCTTTATTATTATCATTTCTTCCCACATCTTTTATCTACCTTCTCAAAATCTTTTCAAATTTCAAGTTAAAATTTTTAAAATTAAAAAAGAAAAAAAAATGTTTGATAATCATTTTATTTTTAAAAAATATCAAAAATTGGTTTATAGCAAAATTTCAACTAAATGAGTTCAATCACGGGTAATTGATTGATGAGCTCAATCACTTAACAAACTAATTGAATACAATCAAATATTGCTAATTGAGTTCAATCACTTGGAATTTTGGTATAAATCAATTTTTGATAAAAATGTGCTATAATTTTAATAGTGCTTACAAATTCTCTATAAATATTAGTTTTTTTTTTTTCTTTTTTAAATTTTAGAAATTTTGTAAAAAGCTCAGTCTAAATTTGGAAAGTAGAAAGTAGTATTTTTAAACATGATTTTATTTTTAAAAGTTGATTTAAAAAAAATGTGAAACACTTTCCAGAAAGGAATTTAAATGCTTTTTCAAAAACAATTTTTTTATTTGTTTAGTTCAACTACACGAAGGGAAGATTTTTCACATATAATTTCTTGGTTATCAAAGCATATATATGTGTATGATATTTTTTTTAGTACTATTTGTGCAATGTTACCATTGTTTCTTTTGACACTTAATCTAAACCATGTAAAACTTTAATTTTATCAATAATATAATATGAGTGATATCTTGTACAATATAATCATAAAAAAGTCATAATTTATTGGAAATACTCACATTGTGGCAATTGTCTCACATTAGAAATGTGAGGATTCTACAACTCATTTATAAGAGATATGAAATAATCCCTCATTGCCAATTGGTTTTCAGGTGGAACTCTATATTCTCTGATATAATTTTTTTCAAACTATCAAATTATGCCCACAAACTTAATTATTAAATGAGACTACAACGATTTCAAATTTTGTAGTTTTAAGCGATATCCACAGTCACACATACCCACAAACTTAAATTTTCTATTCTATATTAGAATTATAGCAATTTTTTTAAAATATTGCAAATATAACAATTTTTTTTATAGACTCTATCAAATACTATTGATGGAGTCTATCAGACACTATTGATGAAGTATATCAAAAACTATTGATGAAGTCTATAAATCTGATTTTACTATATTTGCAAATATTTTCATTATTTTACTATTTATACAATTTTTTTACCTTATTGTAATATACATGCAAATTCCGCTGTAAAAATCCGTAAAGTATATTTTACAACTGTAATGATGAAAGATATGTTTGCTTTAATAATGGTAACGAATTATTTTATTAAATTGACATAATTCGGAACTCCTAAGATTTTGTGTTGGTGGTACCGTGGTTGTTGGAAAAGGCAAAAATATTAAAATATACTGATAAATGGAATGTCCTAAATTTTATGTCATAATCGGGGTATTGTTAAAATTGAAAAAATAAAATAAAATATTATGATTTTTGATAAATCTATTTTTCTAATAAAAGTAATATAATAACTGAGAGTATAAAATTTTAGCTCATTTACATTAATAGCTAAAATATCCCTACTACTTAAAATATAGAAGTTTTTGTAGGAATGACCAAATTGAAAAAGTATTTACAATGTTAGGCAAAAAAAAAAAAAATTAGCAACATAGTCAAATATATGGTATAAGTAGTGGTATAATTAATATTAATATCTTAATTATATTGTATGATGAATATTATCTATATTGTATATTTGATGATGGATATAAATATTTTCAAATTTACCTAAATTTATAATTATTTTGTGGAATTGGATTATCCAACACAATTTCCCAAAAATATAAGTCATGGTGTTATCGATCAAAATATTATAATATTGAGAATCACAAGAGTTATTTAAAAGAAAAAAAAAAAAATCACTAAAGCTGTCCGAATAATTGAAGACATGGTTAAAGGTTTTGACTATAAATTAAACTTAAATATAATTCATGAATTAATTACAAAACTGTTAATTAACCTAACTTCAACTTCACCTTCACCATTTTAAAACTAAAAAGTTTTTTTTTTTTTTAAGGAAATATACAATAAGCCTGGAAAGGAATGTTTTTTACTTTTTTTTTTTTTTTTTTTTTTTTTTGCAGTGTGTGATGTATCAATTCTCAAGTGGAATAATAAGATGAAAGAACATTATAGATTTGGGGAAATGGCATTTAATGCTGCACAGAGAATGGACCAATTCAAAGGCATTTCCATACCCATTCCCACTCCTTTGCCATGCATTTTAATTTTCCCATTTCCTATTCTTTCTTATTTTATGCAATAAAAATACCCTACATATCTTTGTTGACAATTGTATTTTGATTTTCATCAAATACTAAATTATTTTCAGTTTTTAAAAAAATACTAGTATTTTTGTTCCCACAGTGGTTCTAATTTTATTGATACTGTGTGTGATCTAAATTTAAATGTGCTTATAAATTAAACAGATGTTTGAAAATATTTTAATAAAAAGCTGCAGGGTTGGGTTTAAATTCAAGAGATTTTATTTTTGTGACAATTAAAAGATTGTATGTAAAAAGAAATAATTAATAATAATAACTTTTTGAAAGTAAATGTACAAAAAATAAGAACATACATAATAAAACAACGCAACAAAAACTAAAACAAGGAACAAACAAAAATTAAAACAAGAGAAAGTGTGATAAAATAAAGATACCAAAGAGCCTTCATTCAAAACTATGCAAGAAACATATAAAAATTACATAAAATTTTGCAAATTAAGAACAATAATAGCAATATGATGATTTTTAAAAGGGAGATGGTGTCAGATGACGTACTTTTAAGAACTAATTGTAAATTTGGGCAATCTCAAAAAAAAAAAATTGTAAATTGGGGCAAAAGTTAAAAGAATTGCAATTTTTATTTTATTTTTATTTTATTATTAATTAATTTTTATTTTCATTTATTATTAATTAATTTTTATTTTCATTTATTTCTATTCTACTCTTAATATCTTCTTCTACCTCAAATTCATTTTTGTTCAATTTCCTCCTCTGCAACTTTCACTATCTCCGTCGTTGATGAACAAAACTCACCAATCCCAATTGTCATCATTCTCGAACTGAGATGCAGCAAATCAGAGCGCCATCGTTTGAAGCCATCAAAGATGATGACCAAGATAATTTTTCGAAAAAAGATACTTATATTACGGTACGCCACAAAAGCATACAAAGGTCAGAGAAAAATTACAAAAAAGCTCTCCAATTTAGAGCAATAGAGGCAATGTCATAGTCATGAAACATAGAAGATTTGTAATATCAAGAAGCAAATAAAATGATAACGTCTTCCCATACGACCGATGGGCTTTTATCAACATGATTGTCGTCGAAAGTTCTAGCATTGCGCTCCTTTCATAAACACCATAAAATAGCTCCCATAATATTGAGCTTCATAGTTTGGGATTAAGAAGAGCATGTCCAGTGTATAAATATGTCAATAAAGTCCACCATGTTGCTATGTACGCGTCGAAAAGAAACAGTTTGGAAGAAAAGACCACAAACATTTAGAGAAATAACAATGTAAGAACAAATGGTCAACAGTTTCTTCATCCCTTTTGCATAAACAACACCATTGAGGCCTTAGATAAGACATCTTCAATCTTTTTTGAACCACCTCATTAGTATTCAAGCCTCTATGAGAAATGGACCAAATGAATAACTTAATTTTTTTTGGTAGAAATTTTTTCCAAAACTTTTGATAATGAGAACCATTTCCATGCTCATCACTAGAGAAAATAGTTTTGAGAGATTTGACAGAAAACCAACAGAATTGGTAGGCTTCCAAACAATAGAATCAAAGTCGTTGGAGGATGGGGAGGGCCACATAGATGAGATTGATCGCCATCTATCCTCGTCACAACGGGCAAAAGGTCTAAAAGGAAAGATATTCCAACTGAACGTAGATGGATTCCAAGCTTCATAAACCGTTTGTCTCTTGCTCGATGAGAGGGCAAAAAACTGAGACAATGGAAGTTGACAGTGAAGATTCGTGCTTCTTGTTCTATCAAGAAACCCTAATTTAGAATGAAGAAGCTTAAACACTCATTAATACTGTTTTTAAAACAATAATACAATGTTTATAAACATCTAGTAATACTGTTTAAAATAATAATATATGATATTAGGGGAAAATAGTATATGACAATACTCCATTAATATACTATTATATCTACCACCCCTCAATTAACCACGGTGTATTAATTATTAATACGAATAATACTAAATAATACTCAACAAAATGGTATTTCACAACCTCCGTTGTTCTTCTCCTCACAATTTCACTCGTCGACCCCGCACCACTCCCTTTCTCCGCCTTCACTATTCCGCCTCAATCTTTCTCCTTCGCACGAATTTTCCGCCGCATTCACCTCTTCCGACCTGAAGGCTGCAACGGAGGAGGAATCAACGACACCGACGATAGAGAAGACGAGGAAAAGGATGTGGCAGCATAAAAGAGGAGGTTGTAGGTGAACTTTTTATTTCTAATTAAAATGTATTAAATATATGATACCGATCCAAAAGAGCGGTTTTTAGCCCTGAAATAAGGTGTTTTTAAGCATATTTCTAGAGCAGATTAGTCAT
>JBBMEF010000008.1:1680339-1692372 GCA_037832685.1 Sicyos baderoa
ATTATTTAATTATTATTTATTTCGTGCTAGGTGTTGATTTCTGGTTCTATTCATTATCCAAGAAGCACTCCCCAGGTTTGAATTTGTCCAATGTGAATCATGGGTTTGTTTGTTTATTTATTTATCTCTCTAATCATTTTTGTGTGCTTATAGATGTGGCCAGACCTTATTCAGAAGGCTAAAGATGGAGGGTTGGATGTTATTGAAACATATGTGTTCTGGAATGGCCATGAGCCTTCTCCTGGACAGGTAGATTGGGGGGTAGTTCTGTAATTTTGTAATTTTGTTGTTTTTGGGATTTGGGGTTTTCTGGGGTTGGGTTGTTTTGTTATGCTGATTGTTTTTTTTTTTGGTGTGAAATTTTCAGTATTATTTTGAGGATAGATATGATTTGGTGAGATTTGTGAAGCTAGTTCAACAAGCTGGTTTGTTTGTTCATTTGAGGATTGGTCCATATGTTTGTGCTGAATGGAACTTTGGGTAAAAACTTCTTGAAATGATGTTTTCTGGAATCTTGTTAATAATTTGTCTTCATGTGGCTCAGTTCTTAATTAATTTTTTTTTTCTTGTTTAATAATTCAGTGGGTTTCCTGTTTGGTTAAAGTATGTTCCTGGGATTGCCTTTAGGACAGACAATGGACCCTTCAAGGTAAAAAAAATAATGAAATGTCCTTTCCCTCTATCTGTCTCTGTTGAAGCAAGTAATTTTCTTATTTATGTAAGTAATGGATTTGATTGTCTTCAATAAAGGCTGCTATGCAAAAATTCACTGAGAAGATTGTCAGTATGATGAAGGGGGAGAAGTTATATCAAAGCCAGGGAGGACCCATTATTCTGTCTCAGGTAACTTTCAACAAACATATAAGCCTCTTATTGGATTCGCCAAAGCAGGCTTAGCCTAGCGGTAATTGTCATGTATTCTTGACTATGAGGTCCCATGTTCGAATTCATCAATTTAAAAAAAGATGCTTTTCTTGGATTCAGAACTGGGTTGTCTGTATATAGACCATTCAGCTAAAATAAATTTACAGTGATGAGTTTCAAAGTTACTATTGAGTTTTTCTTTTTCTTCTCATTTTTAATGTTTTGGGTGATAGATTGAGAATGAATATGGACCAGTGGAGTGGGAAATAGGTGCTCCTGGTAAATCTTACACCAAATGGGCTGCTGAAATGGCAGTAGGTCTTAACACTGGAGTACCATGGGTGATGTGCAAGCAAGAGGATGCCCCTGACCCTTTGGTAAGCTATTCTGATCCTTTTTTGTCACGGAGTCACGTGCTTCTTTTTCCTGACCGGGATGCCCTCCGTGTTGAGGAACATGTACGAGGTTGTCTTTGTTCCTTGTTCGGGCTGTGGTTGGAAAAATAGAGAGTACATAATTTTGATACTGTTCCCTTGTGAGTTCATGAGTTGATATTCAACATTTAACGGTTCTTGATTGTGTTTGACTTAATTGGTGCATTTTCCTATTATAAACTTGAAGCCATGCTTGCCTTCTAATATAAAACTCTTCTTTTAGGGCCTATTTACGTTTCTATGTGAATTTGTTCTTTTCTTCATTCTTAATGTCTTAAACCTTTGAAGTTGAAAAAGAAATATTCTTTTCCCCCCTTCTGTTTTACCCTTTCTGAAAGATTAGTTAAAATGCTTCCAAGGCTTCCCATGACCAAGAAGTCATGGGTTCGAATCTCCCCTTCCCTTATGAAATAAAAAAAAGATTAGTTAAAATGCTATTGATTCTTGAGTAAGCAAGCATATAAATGTCTTCTGTAAGTATTGACTTTTTTTGTTGTCTATATCAGTAGAGTCTTGAAAAACTTTTATATCATCTTCTATATTCTTAAAAACCTTCTATCTACTTGGTTTCTGTTTTAGATTGACACCTGCAATGGGTTTTACTGTGAAAACTTCTGGCCAAACAAGGTTTATAAGCCCAAAATGTGGACAGAAGCCTGGACTGGTTGGTAAGCAACTTATCTTGTACCTGTTTTCGCCGAATTATGACAAAACGAATTCTGACTTTTTAGGGATTTGAAGTTCACCTACATGTAATATGGATTCCTTTAGAATTGACATGCTTCTCATTTGTGAAATATTCAAGGTTCACAGAGTTTGGTGGCCCAGTCCCTTATAGGCCAGTTGAAGACTTGGCTTATTCTGTTGCAAGATTCATACAGAATGGTGGTTCTCTAGTTAATTATTACATGGTAATGAGCTATCAAGAGTGTTTGATAAAGCTTGGCTGATCAATGGAAATGATATCATATCCTTAATCTTTCAATTTTTTTTCTCTCATGCCAGTACCATGGAGGAACTAACTTTGGCCGAACTGCTGGTGGGCCGTTCATTGCAACTAGCTATGACTATGACGCTCCCATCGATGAATATGGTAAGCATGTGGAAATAGTAAGCTTCAAAAGTAGATTCTTAGAACTCAAAAAAGAAAAAAAAGAGAGAAATTAGTAGATTCTCAGATTTTTTCCATTAGATTCTCTGATATTTTCTTTACTTCGAATATGGCAGGCCTATTAAGGCAACCAAAATGGGGTCATTTAAGAGATCTGCATAAAGCCATCAAGTTGTGCGAGCCTGCTTTAGTATCGGTAGATGCTACCGTGTCATCGTTAGGAAGCAAACAAGAGGTAGGATCATGATCTAGCTTGTGAGAGTTTATCTAATAATTGTTTCATTTTTGTTTGCAAGATGGTCTAATTTGACTTTGTGATGATTATTGAAGGCTCATGTCTACAAGACAAGATCAGGGGCATGTGCTGCTTTTCTAGCAAACTACGACGAATCATCTTCGGCAAGAGTTAGCTTTGGAAATAATCCATATGACCTACCACCTTGGTCCGTCAGCATTCTTCCTGACTGCAAAACTGTTGTTTTCAACACTGCAAAAGTAAGACAATATTCAAATCACTTAAACCTTACCCCTTCTCTTGCGTGTATGGTTATTGAGAATTAATATTGCCTCTGAGAAGTTGGTTAAAAAAACTGATTGAGAATATAAACACTCTTCAAATCCTCAAGTTTCATTGCTTGAATATCATTTTTGAGGCCGAAAGGATGGAATTTGGTCATCGAGGGGCAGCCCAGTGGTTGAGACTATGGACTCTAAGGTATGCTTTCTTGAGAGATCTCTAGTTCGAGACCACTGTGGAGCACTTAAATTAGAATACCCTCCAAAGTATCACAATGCCACAGTCTAGGGACGGTCAGTGGTGCTATGGGTATAGGGGAACAAAGCTTCTATTTCTCGGTTTTCTAAAAAAAAGGGGATGGAATTTGATGAGATGATTTTTTACAGGTTGCGGCTCCGAGCGCACAGATCAAGATGACGCCAGTTAGCACATTTTCGTGGACTTCATACAATGAAGAAACTGCCTCTGCTTATACTGAAGATACAACTACCATGGCTGGGTTAGTGGAGCAAATAAGTGTCACTAGGGATAAAACAGATTATCTGTGGTACATGACAGAGTAAGAACTCCATCACTTATCTCAGTTTCGTCATCTGTAAAAAATTTAATCAAAAAACGTTGAAAAAATATCAATTATATCTTACTATACCCTGCCCCACCCGGCGTTTATCTTTCAGTATAAGGATCGATTCGAATGAAGGCTTCCTGAAGAGTGGACAATGGCCTCAACTAACCATCTATTCAGCAGGCCATGCTTTGCATGTTTTCATAAATGGCCAACTATCTGGTACATACATACACATGTTTTTTCTTAAGGATCTTCCAAACATTAACTAAATGTTTCTAACATCAGAGTGTTATTATATTCTGAATGTAGGAAGTGTATATGGGGGTTTGGATTATCCCAAATTAACATTCAGTAAATACGTTAATCTAAGGGCAGGAGTTAACAAGCTTTCCATGTTGAGTGTTGCTGTTGGTCTCCCGGTTAGTTTCTTCAGTTTCTGATTTCCACGTGTTTCTTTAAAATCATCGTCGACTCTGAACTCAACTTATGTTTCCGTTTGCTCGATGTCAGAATGTCGGCGTGCATTATGAGACTTGGAATGCTGGTGTTTTAGGCCCGGTCACATTGAAGGGTCTAAATGAGGGTACAAGAGACATGTCCAGCTATAGATGGTCTTATAAGGTACATTACCAAGCCAATGTACCCTCTATTTCGCTTTCGGTTTATTACTTCAGTTCGTTCTATGTGCTGCCAATAGTACTTATGTTATTAGAAGCCAAAGAATCTAAAATTATAATGTTCCTGAGCAGGTTGGTTTGAAAGGTGAAGCTTCAAATCTTCATACTGTTAGTGGAAGTAGTTCTGTTGAATGGGTGTCAGGCTCCTTGGTGGCTAAAAAACAGCCCCTTACATGGTACAAGGTGAGACAAGTTCAAATGAACATCCTTCATTCTTTACATCTTTTATATGGACAGACTTTTCTGATCTTAACATAATGAAAATATCTGCAATGTACCGAATCTGCAGACGACTTTCAATGCCCCGGGAGGCAATGAACCGCTAGCTTTAGATATGAGCAGCATGGGTAAAGGTCAGGTATGGGTTAACGGTCAGAGCATTGGGCGTCATTGGCCAGCGTATACCGCGCGAGGTACCTGTGGCAAATGCAGCTATGCTGGAATCTTTACTGAGAAAAAATGTCATTCTAACTGTGGACAGCCCTCACAGAGATGGTAAAAAGAGTTTTCCTCTGTACACTGATATATAAGTTTCATCTACCTATCGTCTTTGCGCGTTGTTAAAAATGAAACGTTTTGAAATTTCAGGTATCACGTTCCCCGTTCTTGGTTGAAATCGGGCGGGAACATATTGGTGGTTTTTGAAGAATGGGGTGGCAATCCTGAGGGGATCTCTTTGGTTAAGAGATCCACTTTCTGATGACACCAAGAAGCTTTCAATTGAGGCTGATTGCAACTAAGCTCAACCATGCCTCCCCATATTTGTCTCTAGTTTTACTACATTGTATACATAGATTTCTCAAATTATAGTTCATCCCGAGTTGCGTAAACCACTCGCCAAACTCAGGCAGTAGCTTTGCGTCTCGGACCGTGTGTTCAAATTCACCAGAGAATAAGTGGAGAAGAATACCAAAGCCAAACACCATTTTTATGGCAAATGTAGATAGTAAAGAAGTTTGCTATGTACATAGAAAGAAAATCTATTCTTGGGTTCAATCTTTGATCCCGGATTCAGACCCAGATTTATTTATTCGGGAGCTTATGTAACGATTGCGATCATCTGTCGAAGTTGTAATGTTCGAACACGATATAAATGGTCAAGCGAAGTACACAATCATTATACTTTACTTTTTACAGTAATGAATTCAAAGTGACCATAATGTGTGTTTTTCTACAGAACCATAATGTGTTTTCTGTGAATGATTTCAAACATAGTTGCCCCTGCAATAATTTTCCAAGTTTTTGAAATGAATTCAAAAAGTTTATATGGAAACGGTTAAACTTTCGTTTAAAAAATATGCTTGAACTTCAAAATACACTCTTGACCTTAAGAAAATATCATCACCATTAAGAATTGTATGGAAAAAAGTTAGTTTTGTTTCTATAATATATGATTGACATTTCTAAACCTTTCAAAAGTGTTCTGATAAGAACCGAGGTAGAACCCGGTCAATATATTGAAATATAGAAATAGGTATACAAGATAACCCAAGTTTGAATAGGACTTGGAACCTCCCTTTCTCCTAGAGAATCATCTCTTAAGAGGTCAAAGTGTAATCACTCAAAATATGCATACCAACACTACTAATTCTTCCCTATTTATAATCATAAGTTTTTTATCCATGAAAATTAATGTAAACAAACATACCATTAATATTTAAAATGTTGCGATAACGATTTGATAGACGAACTTTCAAAATTTGCTCCAAGAAAAACAAATAACTAAACAAAAATTAGAAAAACCAAACCATTTTAGGCTCTATTTGATAATAATTCCATTTTTAATTTTTTGTTTTTGAAATTTAAGCTAAGAACTATTTTATCCTATGAATTTTCTAACTTTTGTATGTACATCATACCTCTATTTTTAACCAACAAAAAAAAGTAGCCTCCAATTTTTTTTTTTGTTTTTTTTGGTTTTAAAATATTTAATTATGATTGACCTACTTTTTCGAAAAAAATCAAAGATAAAATTAAAAACCGAAAAATTCAAAGATATATACATTTTTATTTGATTTATTTTGAAGAAGAAACAAAAACTGTAACTCTTAATTTTCTTATTGTGGGCTTTTTCTTGTAGTTGGGCCGCAATCAGTACGAAGCCCAAAACACAATGAGGAAACTAGGGTTTTGTACATTCTTATTGAGCCCTCGTCTTCACTTTACGCCTCCTCCGCTTCAAACCCTAGCAAGGTCTCTCTCGATCCGCCATTTTTAGGTCATCCAAACCTCCAATTTCTTTGCTCAAATCGTTCGAAACATATTTCTTCTGACATTGTTCGTTTTGCTTTTATACTGATTTCGCTTTGAATTTGTAATCATCGATATTTATTGTTACCGTTTCTACGTTGTTTTCGTTCCTCATGATTTCGTTTTATCTGGTTGCAGGTGTAGTTTACGGAGCGGGCTGCAGATATGGTTGAGAAGACGAAGGGAAGGAAGGAAGAGGTGGTCGCCAGAGAGTACACCATCAATCTTCACAAGCGTCTTCATGGCTGGTATCGATTCCTTCTTACCTTTTTCTTTCTTGCGTTTATGGCGATGGATTTTCAGCTGCTTTTCTTTTGAAACTGTTATCTTCATTATGAGATCTTTATTTTCATGATTCGAATTGTGACTTAGAATTTCGCAACTGGTGTGGTTAGTCAACGTCGGTTACTATATGTTAAATTGGAGCTGTTATCGTAAGCTCCTTAGCGTCATTTTAATTCTGTACTTTCCTTTGTAGGAATATATTCATTTTAGTTTCATTCCGTTTAGGTCAGGTGGTATGTCCCGTGACAGGTGTGCGAAAGCTAGACTTGGACACAGTCACGGATAACAAAAAAAATTTCATTCAGTTTAGGAAAATCTATATGATAAGAGCTTATGGGCGTAAGACAAGTTAATTTCATCCTTTCTTTCTTTCAAAACACGTCCCAATTGATCGAAGGAGGATAGAATCACTAATTTAAATTGACCATGGACGGCGTTGAATATAGAGAAGAGGTTAAGTAAAGTAATAATGGAGAACTTTTACATTGTATTTGATTAAAGTTTAATAGAAACAGTTGAATATAGATACTAGTAAGTTGAATATAGATACTAGTAAGTTAGCAACAAGAGCAATAGCTTATGTATTTATGAACCAAGAAGAGGTGAAGTAAAGTAATTTAAATTGACCATGGCCAGCTTTCGCGTTTGACTAATGTCACAAGACATACCGCCTGACCCTACAATATTTGGATGCCAAGAAAACTCGTAGGAAATTAATTTCTAAGTGGTTGCTACCATGGTTTAAACCCATCATCTTATGCATCCCAAGATCCTCTTTGACCAATTCTAAATATCTAGTATATCAGTTTTGTGTTTGTAGTTTTTTCCCTTCATTGTATCAGTAGTTTTTACCATCCAAATTTGTTGATAAATTTTTCTTCGTTTAACTGTAACAACTACAAGTCTGTAATTCTCATGCTTTACTTGAATTCTTAATGACAGCACCTTCAAGAAGAAGGCTCCTAAGGCCATCAAGGAGATAAGGAAGTTTGCAGAGAAAGCAATGGGAACCAAGGATGTCAGAGTGGACGTGAAACTGAACAAGCAAATCTGGAGCAGAGGAATTCGAGGTGTTCCAAGGAGAGTTAGAGTCCGTATTGCTCGCAAGAGGAACGACGACGAAGATGCAAAGGAAGAACTGTATTCTCTTGTAACCGTTGCCGAAATCCCAGCAGAAGGTTTGAAAGGATTAGGGACTAAGGTCATCGATGAAGAAGATTGATCTCACATACCCAGCATTTGTTATCAGGTATTTCCTACTTTTGCCAAAATTTTTGATACAAGACTTCTTCGAGTACGACGAGTTCATTGTCCTATGGTGCACTTGTTTATTTTAACTTCGAATATTAGTGGAAACATTTTATTTTAGTTATATTATTGGTGTTTGCATTGTTTTAGTTTTTGTGCTTAAATTTATTCAAGTCTGCAAATAACACTAAGTGTAGTTGCTTGAAGGCAATCAAGTGGAAGTTTGAACTATAATCATCTAGCAGCAATGAACAGTTTATTTTGCTCATTAATTTTATAAATTGTTATCAGAACCAATTTTGTATTTTCAGAGTAAAACTTCCCACGAAAAAAAAGTAGACTTGAGAACAATAGGTTAATGGAGTTTTGTAGCATTGGCTGTCTATCGCCATAGGAGTGAATGTGAAGCTTTCCAATGCTTGTCATTGGCGTTATTAGAACCCTAACAAATCCGAACTCGAATTGAGAATATGCCCATCCTTAACCCTAGTTTATTTTTTTGAACACTGCTAATTTGACCTTTTTTTCATTCAAATCTCTAGTGATTTAGTGAATGTAATTAAATAAGAGTTGGATTTCGTTTGGACTACAATTCATAAATCACAGAACATCATAATTATGAAATCCATTTCTTCCACTAAAAAAATTGGATTATCGAGAATCTGAGTTGCAAACTAGTGAAAATATTTTATAGTATAATAGGAAAATTATATTGGATAGATTCTTAACAAAAAATAATTATTAATTTAAGTATTTTTTTAGGTATTTGCATTTATGGTTATTAATATTTTTTAATACTATTGTATTACCGTGGATGCTAATTTTTTTAAAAGTGATCAAATTTATAATTATTTTTTAGATTTGCTAGTTTTTGCAAGTTTTTCAATATAATGGGCTACATTTTTTATCATAAATTAATTTAAAGATAAAATTTTATTTTTCTAAGATAATATTAGAGTTTATTAAATATAACCAAGTATTTTATTCATAAATTAGAATACAATTAAATATAGATGATTCCAAAAGACAATTTTTCATAAAATTATGGAATTAGATAGTGTTGTCTAACTTCGAGAGAAGTACAGTTCATAATTCTTGGATTATAATTAAAAAAATGTTGTCTAATACAAATGCATCTAGAACTATGCAATACATAAATGAATAAATAAAATACTTTATCAACTCTACATTAAAACTCCTCACTCAAAAACAAAAAATGACAAAAACTAAATGCCTATGTATTTGATTGGCACAATAAATAAATATATATACACATATAAAAGTGTTTAATATCTTTATAATAGATATGAGCTATGTTTATTAGTATTAGTTAATTTTAATTATTAATAATTTAAAATCAATTAACTTAGATTGTCTATGAAAACAGACATTGAAATTTGGATATATGTATATTTACTAGTTACCATAAGAATGTCAATATCACCGAATGAGTTAGTGACACAATAATTTCATTATTCGGTTGTAAATAGAGATGTCCATTTTCCCCGTGGGGCGGTGAATCCCGTTTGGGCGGTGAATGGGGGAGTGGGTGGGGATGAAAAAATTCCCGCAACGTAAACGGAGATGGGGACGGGGAATGTATTCCCCATCCCCGTTTCCCCGATCCCCGCCCCGTTTACGTTTTCTTTTATTTAAAAAAAATAAATTTTCCCACTTTTTACTAATTTAATATTTAGTTATAGTATTTTTTTTTTGTAGAAATATTTATTGGAATGCATATTTATTTACAATAATTAGTTATCTAATTGAAATTAATGTATATTTTTTTTTTTATGAAAAATTAACTATTTGAAAATATAATTAAAAAAAGTTATAAAAAGTAAAATTAGAAAAAGAAATAATTAAAATAAAACGGTGAATTTTTCATCGCGGGGAACCCGATCTCCGCCAATTCCCCGCGGTGAATCCCCGTCCCCATCCCTGCGAAAAAAAAACGGTGAATTTCGCAAAAAAAAACGGTGAATTTCGCGGGGATGGGGACGGGGAGGGCATTCCCCGGCCCCGCCCCGCTCCGTGGACATCTCTAGTTGTAAACCAGTTAAACATCAACGTATTCGATCTTGATAATCATCGATCTTGATAATCAATATCTGTCCTCCTCCTTTGATGTGTACTAAAAAAAAAAAAAAAAAAAATTCAAACAAAACTTTTCCCTAGAGAAAACATTGTTTTTCCTACAATTCTTTTAAGTTTTCGTGCTAACTACTCATACTAGCACTCTAATTCAAACACACAATTTTTCACTACTTATACTTAAACAACTTTATCTGTTGATGCTTAAAGTTGGCCTCTAGATTAACTGGTAAAATTTATGGGGAACGAGAACCTACAAGACAGAAAAATGCTAGACACGGGTGTGGTGCGAGCCACGTCGCCTCTGATGCCTAAGTCAGATGATGAGTAGAGTATTAGAGTAATTTAGTTATCCAGGGTCGATTCCAACTTACCTCTTTTTTGCTCCCCTTCATTTTTGTAGGCAGAGATCACCAACTCACCCCACTTTTCGAACTTCCCTCTCTCCCACGATTCTCTGTCTTCCATTGAGAACCGCATGTGCCCACTCCTTCTATCGTGGATGGGACCTATTCGTTCGGCGAGGTCTTGTTGTCTCTGATGGACACGATCCCTTTTTGGTAGGCCTGAGTCGGGACTGGGCCGCTTGACTTATCATGGGCCTAGTGTGGCTGAACTGGGGGCATTGGCCTACAAAAATGAAGGGGAGCAAAAAAGAGATAGGTTCGAATCGATCCTGGACAACTAAACTACTCTAACACTCTATTCCTCGTCTGACTTAGGCATTAGAGGCGATGTGGCTCGCACCACACCGATGTCTAGCAAGATTTGCAATATCCGAACAACAACGATTAAACCATGAGTTTAAACTTATAAGTTGCGAAAGAACCACGAATCACTCTCAAAAGAACAACAATGATTAAATAATAAAAATAAAATAAAATAAAAAAATCTCAGTTGCATGGCACTAAAGTCGTTTTTGAAAGTTTTTTTTTTTTTTTTTTGGAAAACATTTTTTTGAAAGATTAAACCCTGAAATTGAGGGCAATAGGGCCCAAAATTAGTAAAGCTATATTGGGATTAAATATTTGTGAAAAAGAAAACGAATACTTGGGCCATCAAATCCTAACATATAACAAAGATTTGCAATATCCGAACAACAACGACAACCCCGAGAAAAATATTAAAGTTACCCGAATTGCCTTGCCAGCGGGTCACGGTCAAAGGATTTTGATTGGACATTTACCTAGCGCGTTGTGTCGTCACGAGTAAGGTTAATATTTCTCCTACAACTCTCGCAATCGAAAAACGAGTAAGGATTTTGATTAAATATTTGTTTTTTTCTTTGATTTTTTATATAAATTAGAAAAAATATATTTATATTTAAAATTAAATTTATAAATCATACAAATATATATTAAATTAAATATAAAACCTAAAAAATAATTTGAATAAACTTTTAAATCTAATTTTTAAAGTTGAATAGATTGTTTAAAAATTTAATTAGAGATGATTTCGAAAAACGAGGCAGCTGAACACAATTCAGAGTGATTAAATTAATATAGACTAACTTAATACTTATACCAAACACTTCCTTATTGTCTTTAGATAAACTGTTTTTATTCATAATGTTCTCTCACTTTCAATTAGTAGCTTGATATTTATTTTTATTTTTTTACTTTTAAACTTGAGCTTACAAATGTTGATTACACGTTTTAGCTATTTCTTTTTCGATATTTGTTAATATATTTTAAAAACTAAGCCACATTTTGAACATTTTATTTTTATATTATCAAAAAAACATGTGTCTAAATTTATAATATTTTAATATAGAATTATTTATACTAAAATATTTTTTATCAATAGGGAATTATCGTGAGGTATTACTTCAAGTAATTTAAATACTTTTTTTTAAAAAAATGACTGGTAGACCACTCTACTAAAGAATATTGAAATAACTATTTTTTTTAAAAAAAATCGTTAGATATATTATAGTCTTTTGAATTTAATAAATAATTTAAAAACTTTCTAGGAAGAGAATATAT